>VWZY01001274.1:76403-95065 GCA_013399075.1 Chloroceryle aenea | reverse complement strand
CCTTCCTTCCTTCCTTCCTCTCAACCTTTCCCCATCCTTGAGAGCCATGGCCCACCCTGCTAATGGTCTTCAGATCCCTTTATTGGACTCTCCTCAGCCTCCTTAATACCTCCAGGCACTAAAACAACTTGCCAAAGGGCAAAACCCTGGCTTACTACCATTAGCCCACTGTTGCCCTTTGTACTGCACACAGAACTGATGGTCATGATCCTTATGGATCCCTTCCAACTTGAGATATTCTAGATGATTCTGTTACGTCAAGTTTCTTGGGGTAACCCCATTTCTGATTGATAGGACTTCTGATTTAGTGAAGCTTTTCCAAGTGACCCAGGGGCTGCTGGGCTGGGCTGGGTTATGATACACAGTTGTGGATACAGAAAAGGTCTTCACCAAAGCCAGTAAAAGTGGGAAGGATGAGGGGAATGGATTTGGGGCACCTCTTCCATGTGTCAGTGAGAACTCACGTGCCCACATCAGCCTGTTGCATCATGGGTGCTTCTTTCAGCCAGTCTTTAGCACTTGAGTCCTTAACAAGGACTTCAAGTCAGCCTTCCTGCTGAAGTGAGATCCACTTTTATCTGCAAACAACCCTAGTGGAAAAGCTGTGGGCAGTCAGTTGGCTAATGTGTATGAGGTGGGCTCACAAACTTCCTATGGATGCTGCACGTGTCTCAGCTCTCTAGAAAGTAACATTCATACCTAAATAATTTATTGCAGGACACATAATAGTAAAATTTACTACTTAAATGAATGGTATAATATGTAACACAGCTGGATTGCCTCAAGTGTCTACTTATCTGCTCTTCCTGCACAAACACGGGCTCTTCCATCTGCCTGCACTGACAGGTTTTAGGTTCTGGTGGTGGCTGGTGTTTGTAAGGAGCTCTGGTGGCTGGTGTTTGCAAGGAGCTATAGCTGTCTCTTGGATTTGTAATTAGGATGTTGGCATCTGTAGGTGGTGTTGGTGGGTAATCCCATGCACACATCAAGGACAGCATTTCTCACACACACACAGACCCATCCCTGGCTCACTTTAAGGCAGAACACCTAATTTCCTTCCCTGCAAATGTAGTGCTGAGAGTTGCCTACCTAAGGAGGCCAAGTGGAGTTAGTTAGCAGTTTCTAGTTAAGCCTTAAGGAAAAGAAAAAGAAAGAAGATAGTTTCTCATTGCTAGATCCAGCAAATGGAGGACCCTAAAGGGTCAGTTTGACTCCATAATCCATAACCTTGCAGCTAAATTCTTTTCAGTTCATGCACTCCAGTTTCTTAAAGGGAGTAACTTGCAAAGACTTCTTCCTTCCATGACTCACCAGGATTATTAAGGGAAAGAAATACACGGAAGGTGCTCAGCAATATATTTTTCTGCTCCAGGTTACTCAGCCCCTTCAAAGCAAACCATTGCAGGCATCACAGTTAAAATAAAAGCAGATCCATGTTTCAGCTCAAAATGGCTTTTTTTTTTTTTTTTGACATAATAAAACAAATCTTTACGAGTGTGTTAGTCAGACCTCAGGAAAGGTTCACTTTGTGAACAAGTAGAAAGTCAGAGTTTTCAGACCCTATGAGAGAGCATATTTCTTGACACATGCAGACCTGCCTGGCTGGAGATGTTTGTCCAAAGTCCTTTGCCTGCTGTGTCTATGAGCATGGGATCCAGTCCTCGAATTTGGCCAGAAAAGCTGGGTATCCAGTGAGTAATCAAGGTCTCTTCCAAACTCAAGAGATACAACAAGATACCTCCAGGTAGGGATTCATCCCAGTTGGTTTCCAGTTTGATCTGGTGTCTGCCCTTTAGCTGGTCACCCATAGGTGAGTTGAATGTGATCAGAAGTGGACAGGATTTACCATGCTTCCAAAACATTTCCCACCCTGGCTTACCGTGAGCCTTGTCCTCTTTCTGCTCTGCTAGCAAACATTCCAGATTATCTATCTCCTCAAACACAGCTTGCTCAGCAGCCCCTTCCAGTGTGGCACATCCACATCAGGCATTCCCCTCCCAGGATGAAGCATATCAGGCTGCAGTCAGAGTGAGAACCAATCAAGAGAGGAGGGAATTTGATTTTCTGCAGTGCTACTCACTTTTCGTGACAAGTCTTCTGGTCATTCTTAGGGGTTCACAAAGAAACCCTTAAATATTAATGCCCAGGCAATAACCTTCTGTGTGTTTTCCTAAAGGATAAGGTCATTCCTTGGCGAGGTGCAAAGCAAAAAGTAAAATCTGAGCTTACAACAGTGACTTGTTCAGTAGATTCACACAGCAAGCTGGTTATAATCACACGGGCTGCTTCTCCTGCTCATTAGCAATCTGTTCTGGTCAATTCTCCTCATTTTCTTTAATTCAGCCATGGAACTGTAAATGACATGAGAATAAAGCTCAGATTGATACCATTTGCAGAACAGTGGGGGAATTGCACCTCTTCCAGGGCACCACTTCCTACCATTTCTAGAGGATTAGGAGATGTTTGAGCAACAGCAAAGGGGCTGCCGAGTCCAGAGTTTCAAACCTGGTTTTGTCTTTATTTCACATAAAGCACCTGAGAACCCCTTACATCCCTGATAAATAGGTGCATCCTGGGACATGATGATGCCCTGTCCTTCCTTTGCTGCCCCTGCCATCTCATAGATGCAGATAGTCCAATGGCCCAAAGAACTTTTACCAACTATCCCTACGTTCAACCTTGTTGGGAAGGTTTTGCCGTATCCAGCCTGGATTCCCCTTGTAGTTAAACACACTGCTTCTCATCTTCATGTCTTTGCTGTGGAAGTGCCAGTACATATTGTGCTGGATTGATAGATTAAAAGTCAGGAAGCCCAAGGCGATTCCAAATCTTTCCCAAACTATTGTGATGAGAATTCACTGGAAAGACCCAGTCATCCAGGTGCCTTAACAAGTCTCCTCGTGGGAGTGCAGACCAAGCAGCCAGATCCCACCAGGTACCAACACCGGTCACACCAACACCCGGTCGCTTCCGTGGTACCGTCTCTTGCCACGTATCTGATGTTGCCTGAAAAGAGCAACGGAATCCATCAAGGGGCTGTCCTTCTACCTAAGCCTTGTTTTGTTGGCCACTGTCAACAAGTCCGAGCTGATAGTCACAAGCACGCGTTGGTGGCCTCAAGTGTTCCCAGGCTGTGCTGCTTCTTCTTGGCCATGAGCAAGGGAAGGGGAATGGCTTTTCTTTCTTTTGCTTATGTCCAACCCCAGTAGGTTCCCCTCCTGTAGCCTCCTCCCTCGATGCCTACCCTGATGCACTACTAGCACCCCTCGAACACAGGCTATTTCTCAGAGGTGTTTTATCAACACTAAAAGTCATGAACAAATCAATAGAGAATTTTCCCTTGGAGATGACTAGTTTATAGGAAACGCTTCTAATTTATTTTTCCCTTTCCAAACAGCATTATTACTAAATGGGCTCTAATATCAATATCAGTGTTAGTAGGATCCATTGATGAAGCTGTGAATCAAAGCTCACTGCTGTGTTGGATATACATATGTTAATGACAGTTGCGTTAAGCCAAATTTAGCAGCTGGATTCTTCAACATCCCTTTGTTTTGTATCTACCTCACTATGATTTCTTTGATTTCTTGTGATTTAGTGTTGTATACAATGTCAGAGGTGATATGTAGATAAAAATATATATATATATACAAATATATATTTTTTGCTTTGCAATAAAGCTCAAAGCTATAACATGAATATTCATAAAATGTCATAATCTTTATTGTAATGTTCCCTTCTTAGTTGTAAAATCCTGTCTGGATCCTATTTTCCTGTACACTAGAACTGATATTGTGTTCATGAGTGAATGGTTATTATTTCTGTTACTTTTCCAGTTGAGTGATATTTTTGAGATGTGAGATAGACACCAGAATCATCAAACATGAGTTGATTTATCTCTGTTTTTTTTCCCTCCCCAATTTCAGCCTGTTTGTAACTGGAATCAAACAGTGAAACTGAAAAAAAAAGCGCTTTGCAGTCCTGATCTTTCAGTTTTAGTTTGTCCTATCTTAACGTCAAATTTGGCAGGGGGCAAAGAGGGAGCAAAACAAGAGGGGCTATTAGAACTGATGAAGGCAAGATATGTTCATTAATATATAATATTAATGTCATCCATTGAAAAGTTATCTGTTTAATGGCAGTCACTGACCCAGACTTACCAATGGGAGTCTGGGGAGATAGACAAACAGTTCCCTAGGACAATCCACCCTGTTTTAAGCCTCTTTTCCAAGGCATGTGGGATGCATCTCCTTTAGATTGATTGTGTCTCCCCATCTCTGTGGAGGGAACTGAGCTGAGCTCACACTGGACACCCCAACTTTATGGGCTGAAACCAAGTTCAAGGACTCAGTGCACAAATACCATCCTGGCAAGGGCAAAATGTCTCAGTTTTTGGTCATGGTCATTATTCTGAACCACATGGTACCTTGTGCTCTGACGATGGAAGGGATGAGGAAGGTGGGAGCTCCTGATAAAGTAAGCAGGACTTTGCCTACTGCTTCTGTGCTCATGTGGTGGAAAACGTCCTCAGACACAGAGTATAGCCAGGGATATTGTAATAACCAGCATCTAGCACTGGAATGCTGGCTGAGTCCAGCAGTGTGGTGAGGAGCATCAGGGAGGACTGTTGAGATGTAGGGGACCTCTTGTCTGTTTATTCCCAGTAAAGCCATTCTGAGATTCTCACAGCTTGACCCAGCTGCCGGGAATGTGAGGGGACAAATCCCACATGCCCAGTGCAATTCTTCTTCAACCCCCACAGTGCTCCCATAGGCTGGAATTAGGAAAAAAGCATCAAGCCCCAAAATCTGTGGACTCTGCTCGATGAGACAATATTTCCATGATCTCAGGCATTGCCTTCACAGGGAGCAGAAAGAGAGGAATCCTCTCCATTTCCTTTCCACCAGACTTTGGAGAAAGTAACATTTTCTCCCACTGCTTTGTCAAAACAAACATAAAATTAGTGACTAGAATTGGAGACAAATGGAGTATGACATATTTTTAAAGCAAAGAGTAAAAAATACTACTTAAAAGAAAAAAAAAAAGAAAAAAAGAGAGATGTAGGAAATGAAACCCAAACATGAATAAATCCCAGTGGAGAAAATGCTCTTGGGTTTCACCTAAAGCACAAGACAGGACTGCAAAACACATTTTAGAGTCAGTTTCACAAGACCCCTTCTGCGTGTAAGTCTTGTCTCAAAAATTGGCCCAGTTGTTCAGTACAAACAGCATTTTTTTTTTCCTCCTTCTGATCTGGTGTCTGTACAAATCTGGCTTGGTTTTTGGTTGTTTTTTATTCTTTTTGTTTGCCTGTTCCCAGCTACTTCTATTTTTATGGTGTAGTATTTTGTCTGTACGGAATGAAATACAGATGTGTTCATGAAATTGTATAGCAGATGGAATTACAGGTTGGAGTTGATATGAAAAAAGAAAAGAAAAGAAAACAAAAAACCTAACAATGAGAAAAATATCTATATGAAAAATAGGCTTCAAAAATGTGTGTTTGAATTTGAGCATTGTATCATTCTACTGAGCTTTTTGAAAGGTTTATTTTGAAATAATGAGACTTTATGAAGGTTGAGGGTTCCGAGATACCAAAAAGCACAATTATTGTTAAATTGTAATCATTTTATTGAGGTTCCATTATGTTATTTCATTCTTTGCCTGTCTGCACATCATAGTCCCAAAATTTTGACATGAAATTTATAACGTTTTGTGTCTGCTCAATAATCATCTTGCATTAGGCAAAAGTGAGAGATGCAGCTGTTTCACATCTGCTCAGAAATCAGGCAGAATTCCTGGCCTTATTTGCTCATTTGTGTTAAAAATAGGGTTGAAGTTTGCACTTAGTGGTTATTCTCTTCGAGACCTACTCTAAAGTCACAAAGGTCTCCTCTTTCTAGCTGAGTGGCAAAGAGTCCACCCGGGAAATGGAAGAGGCAGGCTGGTTTCTAGCAGAGCTGCAGTGAGGTGTGCTCTGTGAAGGACTTGGGCATGCAAATCACTTGTGGATCTGGTTTGGTCCTGCTGATAAAAGTCAAGAGGGGACAGGTTGTTGCACTAGGCTGAGGTGCTGGATGAAGTAAATGTCTGAAGTAGCGTTAACGGTGTCAGATGTTCAGAGGGCTGGTGAGTTGTTTGATGAAGTGAGAAAGTCTTAAGCATTTCTTTTTCTTTGCTTTTCTTCCCTTACTCTCACAACAATTTCCACGGATGCTAATGAGATGCCTTTGGTTTTGGTCACAGAAGCATTTTCTTGTTGCACCTTCTTGTTGCTTTGCTGTTGTGGTTGTATCATGATGATTCTCTCATGCTGACTTCAAGGCTTTCTGTCCTGTATGATCGGTTCTGCTTTGCTGAGAAGCTCTGTGTGTCTCTTTCATCATGGGCAGTATCTCAGCGGAGGAGCGAGTGGTTCTTCTAGGTTCATGCTCTCTGCTGTGCTTCTGCTCTTTTCCAGGTTGTAAGAATGTTCATTTCTGTAAAGGTGCCATTTATTTTGGTGGCTGTATCATGAGCAAAATCTTCCTCTTACCCCAGCTCTGTGAAAGTGGGAGAGCTTTACCAGCTTCAATGGAGCTGACTCAACTTGTCCTGGCAGAGAGCAGCAGCAGGCATTGGTGAGAAGGGTGCAATTTGAGCAGGAGTTGCCTCTGTTGACTGTTGCATGACAGATGTGTTATAACAAGTTGATATGATAGCATTGGGAATGTCTTCTGCTGTCTCATGAGGAGGTCTGAGTAAAGGGTTGAGTAGGCTCTGCCAGTGGAGCCCTTGCAGAAACCAAACCACATGATTTGGATCAAGGGTCTCCTGAGATCCTTCAGGCAGCAGAGCACTGACAGGCTTTCACCCAGGGGGCTGTTTTATTTTCTCAGTTATCTCCTGAGGTTTGGAGGTGCAGAGTCCCACACAGAGCCAGAGTTGGCTCATCACTGTTAAGTCAGGATAGTCAGAAGCAGCAGGTGAGGGAGATGTCCACGTTGTTAAGAAGCAGACATGTATGAGTTATGATGGTGAAACCATAGTTCAAGGGCTTCTAGGTCCCTTTAATGGCTCTATTGTTGAGCATTAGGACATGCTGAGGCTCATATGGTCAAGGGGAGACCAGTGCACCATCAGAAGATCCTACAAAAGATACCAGAGATGAAAATACATAGGAAAAGTGCTGCAATTTTAGCCTATTGAAACCCTTCTCTGAAATACAGACTCAGCAAAGAGGGCTAAGGTTGTAACGCCTGAGGTGGAACTGTGAAGCTTTATTTGCCCTGGCCATTCTACTGTAGGGAAAATGTGGATGTTCATACAAGCAATTGATCCTCTTAAAGCTGAGGAGAATTAGCCTGGAATCACCAAAGTAGTCACACCCAGCCCACAGTCCTGCCTGACCATAACCTTGATACACAAGGAGGAGGTGTAAGGCTGGTAGATGCTGAAAGGGTAAACTTCCCCCTGCTCAGTGAGCCTGTCCCATCTCTGAGCTTGGCTTGAGTCTTAAACATGCACCTTGAATAACTTTTCTGAAGTAATAATGGCATTAGCTGTGAGGACATTCGGTTCTTTTTGGTGCCAGTCCTTCTTTGGATCATTGACTCAACACCAATGACATCACTTGGCAGTGAATCTCTTACAGATCTGCCTGGGCACCAGGTGAGCCTCGTACTGTCCAGCCAATTTCAGCTTTCCATATGAACAACCAAACTACCTTCCTGTGGACCTGCTTGGGCTCTCATCTCATGATCTCTTTATATAGCCCTGAGATGCAGGGCGAGGGGATGAAGAACACTTGGATGTGCTCTGAAGATGTAAAGGCTCTAGACTTAGTAAGAGCCACAGATTATTATCCCTTGCCTGTTGGGTTCCTTGTCTACATCCACACTAAGAAGTTAATCAGAGCAGGATGGGGCTATGGGCACTGGCACTCAGTCATCAATGTTTTCCAATTGTCACCAAGATCCTTGGCACCATTTTGGCTGGGGAAAAGTAACATTGACCCAAACAACCCTCTACTTGAGGATTTAGCAGGAGGTCTGGAGACAGCAAGCACTTGGATTGTGGTTGCCCTGTCTTGGAGGCTGAGGGAGAAAGAATGGGCCATGGCAGGGGTTTGTTTATTATAGACTTAGTCAACACAAACCTTGCCAGCTGCTAGTTAAAAGGCATGACAAGCTGTGGTGTGATAGGCAAGAGGAGGTGATGCTGGACTAGACCAGAGACCAAGTCCCTGCTAAGTAAGAGAGACCAGGATTGAGGGAGATCATATTGTTCACTGGAAATATAGATGTTATTATTAAAATACCATACCCCTTGCATACCTTTAGACTATGCCAGCTACCAAAACATGACTAGGAAGAGTTTAGAAATGTTCTACAATGGATTTTGTCCTGGCATTGTCATCCTAGCATTGACAAACTTATAGTTATTAATCCTTATGGCCTGCACCCCACTCTTATCCCAGGGTACACACCAAAGCAAGAGACTTGAACTTTTCAGGGTGCTAAAGGTCTCCTTCAAAGTCCCAAAATACCATCCCTGTTTCCTGTAGGAGCCTAAGGGATCGGGATGTTCCAGGAAGAGCCCAGATTAATTTATTTTTTTTCCTCCATGCCTTCCCTTTGTTAACCTGCCAACAAAGCCTCAAGGACAGCATATGGCCTTGTTACATTTGCTTTTTTTTTTAAGGAAAAAAAAATAAAGACCTCACAGTGCTGCGTGAGTTTTATTGGCGTAAAATGTGCTATGTTCATGAGCATTTCCCTCCAAAAAGCAAGATACTTCTGCAGAATTCAGCAGCTTCAGAGCTGGCTGCATTTTCCTGCAACAATTCTTTATTTTTCCAGGCTAGGTGAATGTTCCTTTTCCCCCCAATCCAAGACTGATTTCAAAGGTAAATCTTTACCTTCTTCCCAAAATAACTTCCTCAGGTCCACTGCTCACTAGGAACTCAGCCTTGGGCATTCTCAAAACTCACAGCCAACAGCACTGTAAGAATTTGCATCAAGTGAGCTCTGGGGAGGTGTTTGGCATCTCAGCTTGAGATTGGGTTAAGAGTTCACAGATTTGGTAAAGCAGATGCTTGCACAACTCCCTGGATCACTCGTATTTGCTCCCTCCTTCAGGTCCCATATTCAGTGCGTCAGATGCTCTTGCATTTTGACATTTTTCTATAAAACTTTTTCTTTTTTATTGGAGAACACAAACAAATCTGCTTGTTCTTTTAACGTGATGCAAGCAACGTTGACCAGTATCAGCCAAACACAGGTCATTCAGACAGCAGAGATCACCTGTAGTGCTTCATTGGTACAGTTCCTTCCTCTGGAAAAGAAATTAATATGGTATTAAAGTCATACCAAATGGCTTTTTTTGCTTTTTATAATGGACTATTTCAAGGCAATGCAGGAAAGAGAGGTTGGCCTTGGTGAGGATGAGCATAAAGATGACCACAGATGACATCAGTGCAGTTATCTCTGCAGCGCTGATGTACAACCTCACTACCCCAACACAAACCTTTCAGTCACAACTTGCACTGAATAACTTTGGCTGAAATTGCCACTGCAGATGTTCCTTGGAGCACACTCTTGCTTCAGCCTTCATGATAGGATATTGTGACATTGGATAAACATTCTTTAGCTCTGCTGCTCCATCCATTAGCATGATTTGAGGTACATTTGATGTGCCAGGTTATTGAAGAAACTATTCTCTGCTCACTTCTCATTCGGTCTAGTGTGAAAAACTGTTAAGCAACGATTAAAGTCTTGTTATTTTGGTCTCCCATGTCTACATCTGTAGTTTATTTAGTTACTTGAGGAGCCCCAGAAGATATGTCCTTTAAACTTACAAGCTTCATCAGCCCTGTGTGTAGCCCTGTGTGCAGATGTTCTTCCCCCTGGGGCATCCACGCCGTGTTATCATGGTGGGAACTTAGGTTGTTTGCTTTTGAGGGTGCTAACGATGAGAATACTCTCCCATTTTAGTTCTTGTAAACTTGTCTTAGCAGTAAAACCGTAAGGTTTTAGTACATTTTATTTACTGTTCCTTTTTAAGGCATCCTGCATCTACATCACCATGACAAATAGTCACCCTTCTATACCTTACTTAGGTACATATGAAGCAAGATACTAGTGTGCTGTCATTCTCCTGGGGCATTTTAATTCCTTCACCTTGCTCTGCAGCAAGAACTGAAAAGGTTTCCCACAGAGATCCAACAGGAATCTGTGAAGTTTTAAGATTTTGACTAGATATATACAGTGGGAATGCCTCACATGAGCAGATTAACAAATGGAAGCCCTTTTTTTTCCAGCCTGTAGAAAGGAAAATGTGCTTCTGGGATGCAGTTCCTGACATCATAAAGCAGCTGCCTGCACTTTGTCAGATGAATCACGTCCTAGAAATGTCTGTGTCTGCCTTGACTTCAGAAGAAGTCCAAGATACTAACTCAAATACAAGCATCAATCTCTGTTTGTTCAGATAATGAGGCTCCCAGTGTCTCAAGATCAAAATCAATTTTTAAAGTGTACACTGCAGACCTGCCAAGGTGATCTTCCGTTTCTTACACTCTTTATGGGTGTGGAAGAAAAGGAATTTCTTGTGTTCAGCATGATGAGTCAAGTTAATGACACTGCAATTTCTATTTCTGCAAAACATCTCACTGGAACCTTAGTGGACAGCTTGTCCCCCTTATTTGTACAGTAGCACTTCCAAACAATATGATTTTCATCTTCTTCCCCAACTCAGGGTTTCAGTAGAGAAGTGTCACCTGCTGAAACCTTAGAGTCTCTTTCAGTCTCGGTCTTCTATCCAGACTTGGTCATGGACAATTTTGCTTTGCTTGTGAATTCAGATAGACTTGCAGCACAAGGCAGCACAATTTAGGCTTAAACATCTAAGAGCAGCTTGCAAAGCCCCTCCAAAGGGGCACTGTAAAGTCCTTCAGCACCTCTTCCAGATATTTACTGCAACATATAAAAGCTTTTCAAAGCCTTGAACTGCAATTTCTGCTACCTTACAGTTGGAGAGGAAATCTTTCAGTGTACCCATCTCTCTTGCACAAAACTGTCATCTTTTTTTTTGACAGAACAAATGGCATCATCTGTTCTCATCTTCCACAGATATTTTAGTGGACTAACATCAAGGATCCAGTGCTGAGACATCCCCTGTGTTCCATAAAGCATAGATCTTGCAGATTTCTTTGTGAACATCTTGATGGAATCTGGATGCTGTGAGCTGCCCCAGCAATTAATGTCCTTGCACAACCCAGTGAACAAGAAGTGTTTGGTTCCCAAAGCCACTGGCCAAGGATACAGTCAAAGGCTACATGGAGGTGACCCAACTGGGAAAAAAAAGCTACAGGTGCATTTAGATAAGAGGAATTGTTCTGACAGCTGATGTGGAAAAGAAGCTGTGACACGTTTGGCATGAAATGAAGGAACAAAAACTTCTTTTAGTTATTATTCCAAGATGGTTTGATAAATTCAAGATGGAATAAGCCAGCATTGAAATGTATCAGTGCTTTAGAAAATCCAAAGCTCCACAAATTTTTAAGAGCTTGGACAGAATGAATATTGCTGGTAAGATTCACTTTGTCTGACTCAGATAACTAAAAGTTAACTCTCCAAACTCAAGCTGTTGCTGCTCAACTTTGTCTTTGATTCTTTGAGAATAATACTCCCTTCTCCTAGCAGAGATATCTAAAGTATGAGAGATGAATCAGGCTCTGGAAATGCCTATTTCTTTCCACTGACTAAAAAGAGAGCCAAGGGTGATTTTCTAACACACTGTGAAGATAACAGGCCATTTTCACTAGTCTTGCAGCAAATTCTTCTGTAAAGGAATGAAGCAACAGTCCTGATGTCCTTCTTTCACCCATGATCCATCAGAGAAGTTCAGATATTAATGTCCAAGGGGCAAAATCCTTTTAGAAGGTAGAGGTCTTCACTGTTTCCTAGAATAACAAAGTCTATCCCTCTCAGCTTGCCTCACAGTTTCATGTCCCAAAGCTTTACGTAGTCTAATTTTAAGCCACTGGGCTTGCCAGATTTTGACCACTTATTTTCTAGCTTGAGAGCTTGTGTTGTAATTGAGTATTTTCTGGGTAGGCAGTAAAGAAATCTCTTACAATTGGAGAGGAAAACTTTCCATGTACCCATGGACATACTGATGTGGCACTTCAGGACATGGCTTAGTGGTCCTGATAATATTTAGTAGATGGTTGGGCTTGATCTTTAAGGTTGCTTTCAACCTTAATGATTCTATGATTCTAATCCTTGAATCTTTCTCCTGAGAGGCTCCTCAGGCCAACATGAAGGTGTGCCGTGAAAGAGGCGTGGGTTCCTATATGGAGTGGCTTCAAAATGAGGAGCTGAGGAGAGATGGTGGAGCTGACAGCAGGAGTCAGTCCTGATGGGAGGAGGTAGTGTCTGACAGAAATAATGTGTGGTGGTCAATACAGCCAAGAGCATCCCACTCTTGTGCTGGACTAGTGCTGTTTCTCACAGTTTTACCAGTGTCCAAAATAAAATCTGAAGAGAGGTGGAGATGGAAGACCTTTGAAAAAACAGTTGTCTGTATCTCATAATCTTCATTCAACCTCCTCTAGCCTCTGGAAGGGACTTCATTTAGATGAGATGCAATTTTCAATAGGAGGGGTTTTTTTTCTTTCAATATAAAATATTCCTTCTAAGTAATTCTGCAGCTTTTCCCACCTGAGTACCCTATATTTACTTACCCAGACATTTGGAGTGGCAAAAAGATTTGAAAGAAGGATTAATCCCACTTAACTTTCACTCTCTGAAAGTTAAAGTGCCTGATCTAACCTCTTTGCCTCTGCTTCCCCTATCATCAGTGGAGGGAGACACACACCTTTGGAGAGGAATTCATCTCAACACTTTTTTGGGTCTAACTTGAACTTGGACAGAACTCATCCTATTTACCTGAGTAAAGGCATCTTGAGGAGGTAGAAATTGCAGAATGAAGCACTAAATAAATTCCTGAAATCCTCTTCAAGGGACATTTCAACCGTAAACCTGTATTTTAGGTGGTTATGAAGTCAGCTGGATACCTCTTTCTGGTGCTGTGATTTAACCTGCAGCCTTGGATCTCTCCAACTATTTTCGGATTACTGTGTTCTCTTCCTCAGAGAAAAGCCTAGTTGGTTATAAAGGAAAATCAATGTCTTTGGCTAAATTAGCAAGTTGCCATCATACTTCTACTATTTGAAAGCTTGTTTAACTCAGATAAGTCAAAGGTGGTTGCAGTAAAGCCAGTAAGTGTGTCTAAGGCATGTGACAGGCTAGACGGAGATTTGGAAAGGCAGGGAAGATGGATATTACCAGTGTACCATGAGTGACAGGCAAGCAGCACGGTGATGGTTGCTCTCCAAGAGCTGGGATATTTTGCTGTAGACATGAGTAGAAAGTTGTGGGACCTCAGCTGATCTCATCCAGCTCCCAGAGACTGGGCAGTTGAGTTGCACTACGGTAATTCTGGATTAACTCCATTAAATCAAGGGGTTGAATTTGGTTCTACCCCGGTGATTCCCGAATTGCCCTCCTAGTGATATAGTCCTCCCTGCTCAGATGAGAATTTGGCTTTTTAGTGTAGGAGCTGCTGAGCATCTTCCTGGAGGTAGTTCCATGTGGTGGGTTATTGCCAGGACTGCCATCATTCACATCTCATCTTGCTAAGTTGAAAACAAAAAGCGCCCCTTCCAAGCCCATCTGCGGCTTGGAGTCACAGGGCTGCTATGGATGATCCTGATGCAGGGAACTCATCCACTCAAAAAGTCCACAGTAAATGCACCAACTTCAATCCCAGCTGCGGGAAGCTGAGCGCCAGGTTTGCCTGGCCAGAGTCTGGTGAGCAAAAAGCAGCATCCTGACGGCACACGATCGTCCGTCAGCTCCAGGAGCTCAGTGGGGTGGCAGAATGCTGGGACTCAAACACACAGCCACGTCCCTCGTTGAATGGGTTTTGCATTTCTTTCAATGTCGGGGTTTCGACAAAGTTTTCATGCTTTTTATTAAGGCAGAAGTATGTGCTTGTGAAATTGTGAAATCGATGTGTTATTTTGTATCTGTTAAAAACAAAAATCATGTATTTAAAGCAAAAGAGCCGTTAT
Source organism: Chloroceryle aenea (assembly GCA_013399075.1). Classification (NCBI taxonomy): domain Eukaryota; kingdom Metazoa; phylum Chordata; class Aves; order Coraciiformes; family Cerylidae; genus Chloroceryle; species Chloroceryle aenea. The sequence continues at coordinate 80,949 of VWZY01001274.1, read as the reverse complement.
TGTGCGGGGTTTTCTCTCAAACTGGTGCATACACTTTACATCAGGGACCTACTATACATAACAAAAATCAGTGATACAGTTACTGTAAAACCAGATACACACCTTTTACTGTAATACTAACTTTAAAAACCTTGCACTGTAATGGTTGCTATTAAAAAAAAAAAAGAAAATAACAAAAAAAAAAGAAAAAAAAAGAAAAAGAAAAAAAAACACAACCTCTTGTCAGAACTGATTTTGTATCTTTGATTATATCTGAAATTTTAGCATTTTTGTATACTTACCATGTCCACGGTTGCATCCTCCATGGTTAATTTCCAGGTTCTGTTTCCTTTCCGTCGAATCAAACCCATGCATTGCTACATGTCGATGGGCAGGGCATGGCCATGGGAAGCGAGTAGGTCAACCCCCCACCACCCCCCCAGCTCTTTGCTCAGAGGGTTGCACCTGAACGAGACGAGGAGAAGGAAAAGCAAAGATCCCCCCAAACCCATTTGGATGGTTTCAGATCCCCTTCAGGGTTCCAGCTGCTCCCGAGCGTACGCCCAACAGAACCAGCGAGTGATTCTCAAGTCCTTTCTTGATTCTGGCCTTGTTCTGGCCACCTTGGCTGTCCCAGCTCCATCACCCAGCAATGCATTGCGAGTAGGTAGGAAATCCAAACCAACAAGAGAACTTTGCAATCACTCGGATTTTTGATTCTTTTTTCTTTTTTTCTTCCCCTTTGTAAACATTTCTTTTTAATGAGATGTATTTGGAATCAGACAGCATGGTGTTGCAATTCTTTCTATTTTTAAATACTGATACATTCTGTGTGTAAAGTCTTGTTTCTTAGCTAAGAGAATCTAAATGTGGAGCTGAGTTTGAACCTTTTTTTTTTTTTTTCTTCGTTGTAATGTGATTTGGGAATTCTTTTGATACAATCCTTTAATTTGGTAGATTTTCCCCACACCTTCTCCCTCCTTCCTATCATCATTTCATATTTTTTACAAAACTGAAAAAAAAAAAAACCAAACAAACAAAGGAACAAATAATCTTTTTTTCTCTCTTTAGGCTGTGTAATGTTGTGTTGTCCAGATTCTGTATAAAAATATGTATATGATGTATCTGATATTTGGCAGTGAACGGCTGCAACTTTAACCAATATAATTAACAAAGAAATGCATAATGTTGGTGTTTTAAAAAGTAAAAAAAAAAAAAACCTAGTTAAGATGTTTGTGTAAACTTGCATGGTTTAAAATGTACTTAGTGCATTGAGAAATGTTGTTAGGGTCCTAAGTGAAAGGCTGGTTTACTTTTTGATTCTAATGGTGATTGGTTTGTTGATCAGAATATCCCCTATACTGTATGTCTTAGTTTATTTAGCATATTTCTTTCTTTTTTTCTCAAGATCTAGCATAGTGTATCTATCTATATGTAATACTGTTCCTTAAAACCAGGTTGTGGAAACTGCGTTTCGTCCGGCAAAATGATGTTTTGCATCACGGTTGTGATTCAGTTGCGTTCCATTTAATTTGCTGTGAAGTCCAGGTTTGCCTTTCCTTTGGGATCTTACTGGCCGGCGGAGGCCAGGCTGGGAGTGCCACTGGGATAAGGAGGACCCGAGTGGCTTGCTCCAGTCAGACACCAGGACATCGGCGTCAGGCCTGGCAGTCTCTGACAACGGAGGGGTCTGAGGATTTGGTCCCTCCTTAAGGAATGAAGGCTGGGTTTTTCCTCTCGGCAGCATGTGTTTTATCAGGATCACAGCAGGCATCCTCTGGGGTTTCCCCCAGCTCTCTAATGGATTAGTTTGGCTTTTAGTGGCAGCCATCCAACGCTGCTGAGGTAACGGGGTACCAGCAGCAGAGTCTGGATGACCAGCCCTTGCCACCATGAGAAACACAATGACCCTTCAGCTCCCTTCCAGAAGCACAAACCCGCCGCGTTCAAGAGGAGCTGGCTCTGCCCTGCAGAGCTGAACCTGTCTGACGGACGCGATGAGAGCTAGGACCAAACGTCCAAGCAAGGACTGCACAGGCAATGGTCATGGTTCATTTTCATATCTCCTGCCCTCACCACACTTCTTTACCATTTTTCTCCAAGCTTTGCTTCTGCTGAACCACCAGAATGGGATCATTCCGAGACTCCAGGAGGAACTGCACCAACACCATCAAAAGTCACTGGCTTTAGTGACCATTAATGGCTCCTGGGATTGTTCTCCCTGCACTGGTCAATGCAGACAGGTTCTTGTCCCCTAATGCCTGAAAAATCTCCAGTGGTCTTTCACAAAAAATAAGACAGAGCAAGACTTAGATACATAGAGTTACTGCATTTCTTTGTGCTCTTCACCCCAGAGGGTCCAAAGGGCTTTTCCAGCATAACACACTCTTACTCGTGCAGCCTGTAAAGGGCAGAGCACTGTTAGTAACCTGCAGCCACCTCTGGAGTGGACCTGACCAATGTCCACCAGCTCATGGCAACTCAGTGCAACAGTCTAGTGCAAGAGGTGTGGATTGCACCTCTGGGGAACTGAGCAAAAGTATAATGTGCACATATCCCACCTAAGTCCATGCTAAGACTGGAAAGGACAGTTTGACTCATTAGTTTTCCTTTCCTAGGCAGTTTCTCTCTTTTTTTTTTCTGTCCTCACATGATGTTGGGCATTGAGCTGTCCAGGTAATCTAAATTTTTCTAGTTTGCTTTCATCAGCTTTTTCTTTCCTAAAAGCTTTTAAAATATTCTTTTCACACAGGTGAATAGGGAACAAATCTGCAAAACTGAAAATTCAGATAGAAATCAACTCCATCTCTCTCTCTTACTTTGCCTCCCTTCTTTACACAAAGCTATTGGCCAACTAACTTTCAGTCTTCTCTGATCTCCACCACTTCTTCTAAACTATGGTGACGCTCTGATTTTGCTGCTTGATGTTCTAACTGGTTTTAATCCAGACAGAAATAAACAGCCTGACATTAGGCACTGGCAGGAACTCTTGCTTGGCATGCAGATATATGCACAGTCCTGTGGCCAAATCATACAGCTTGATGGATGCAGGCTTGTGGCCTTGATGCTGACTACAAATCCTGTGATTTGTTGCAGGATTGGCTGCATCTCTGAAAAGCTGCTCGTGGCGGTCGTCTCCCCAGCTTGGTAAGCTTTATTCTTACTTTGTTCCAGATCCAGAGTTCCTCCAGTAAAACAGTGGAAATGCCCAAACACTGGCTGTCTGGCAAGAGGAGGAGATCACTTGGTTGATGTTTCATGGTGTGATGCTCAGTGGATCTTTCTCTTTAAGAGGGATTCAGTCAATCCTGAGTCCTAAGTCTTTATATAGAAAAGCTCCTGCTGAAATCAAGTTTTGTTTCCAAAGGCTGTGAGATCAGTTACTTCAGACCCCTGGAGGTTGTATGTGAAGCATCCTCAGGTGGAGGACATCAGTATTCAATCCTTTGCAAGAGCCTTTCCCAATAGTCAAGATTTGCTTCTGCAGAGCTGGCTTTTACTCCAACATGTCTGGGAGAAGGAGCTGTGCCCTATTAGAAAAGAGCTTCTTCCTTGACAGATGCAATCTGGAAGTATGCTTAGGTAGTGTCACCTTGCCCTTGGTCCATCTGCCTCTTCATGGCCCCACGTACATGAAGAGGAAGCTGGCTTCTAGAGCAGCATCCTGCAGAGAGTCAGCCTCTGATGGTTGCTCCTCCTCCCCTCTCTCAAGGCCAGCCTGAAAATGTTTTCATATGAGCAATTAACGATACATTGGATGTAAGTTATCAGAGTGCCACAGAAATAGCTGGAGCTATTCTACCACACACCAGCCAAGGGCATGGCACAGCTCACTGCCAGCTGCCAGAAAGATGTTCATCTTCCAGCTGCCTACCAAGCTTTGATTTGCTCGATGGGAGCACATTCTTAGGTTAGAGAAAAATCCACTTTAAAAATAATACACTGGCTTACAAGCTGGACACACTGCTTTGCTCACCCTCTAACCTCATCCTCACTAGCCACCCATTAGAAGAATCTCACTCTATAGACAGATTTTCCCCTTCCCATCCCTAAGAAGAACAAATACCATCCAATGTTGTGCTCTAAGTTCCATCCTTGAAACCAAATAAAATGAAACAAAAACCCCTCAAGCCCTAAACCCTGAAAATATTCAGCAAAGTGAAGGTATGGCTGAGATTTTGCAGGCCAGAGCTGTGGATTTATGCAGGGCTTTACATGACTGTTGTATTTCCAACGCAATAAAGAACAACCAACTTATTGTAGCAAACCTTGCGCCAGGTGCTATCTCCCAAAACCTTCTGCATGGGACAGCCTGCCCTGTATCTTCACTGCCTAGCAGCACTTTGCAGAATGTTGGAGGGGAAAATACCCCCTTTGCCTCTATCCCAGAAGATGGCAAACAGGGAAAACTATGTGGGTTTACATATGGGGTTTATTTCCTTTTCCTTCTTTTCCTCCTCATCCTTTTCCTTTTCCTTCTCCTTTTCCCTTTTTCCATTTTCCTTTTCCTTTTATATTTGTCTCCTTCTCTGTTCCTCTTTTCCTTCTCCTTTCTCCTTCTCTCCCT
>VWZY01001274.1:3503-52056 GCA_013399075.1 Chloroceryle aenea | reverse complement strand
GCCCCCAGGACTCCAAGGTCCCTCTCCATGGAGCTGCTTTGCAGTGGGCAGTAGACATTACCCTGTCAAGGGGATTAGTTGAACTAAATCAAACCACCCTGTTTGGGAGCCAGTTTCAGTTCACACCTTGGGCTGACATGGATTACCTCCCTGGTGCAGACAGGTCCCTGGATACATATGGTGACTTTACAACTGGAAGAAGCATGTTGAATTTAATTTAGTGGCATTTGCAAAGTCACCACCTGGAGAACTAGTCAGAGAGAATATGGCCATCCTTAAAATGTTGTTATACCATGTAAGAAAAGGCACTGAAAAGTTAATTTTTGGTGACTTGAGTGAGCAAAAGTTGATGTTAATCAAGAGATTTTAAACAAGAGGACAAATTAAGTGGTATGATTGGGGAAAAAAAAAAAAGGGCTGCTGCTCAGCTGGGCAGCATAACCTCTATTAAATTGTTTCTTTTTATTGTCTGAGTTGTAAGGTTTCCTGTCACCCAGGGACAAAAGCAACAGCCAAGGTGTTCCCAGGACTTAGCATTTGCTGGCAGCTTGAGAGCTTTTTAATTCATTCCCCCCACAAACCACTGGAGAGCTGGGTCCTTAGAGATCTTGGATATCTTGGGTTAGGGAAGATGACAAAGCCTGTTAGTTGTCCCACCTGCCTTGCTCAGTGTTTCAAACGCTGCTATAAATGAAGTGAGACACGTTGCTAAGGGAGCAGGAGGTTTTGTTATCAGTGGAGCAGCAGGGAGCCCTAATTTGCTTGGTTGTTTAAAAGCACAGAATGACAGGGGTTGGAAGGGCCCTCTGGAGATGCTCTGGGGCCACCCCCCTGCTCCCCCCAGCAGGNGGAGCCCAGAACTGGACCCAAAATCCCCGTCTGCAGTGTCACTGCAGTGTCACTTTAACACCTTTTGTTAGCAGCCCAGGCAGGGCTTGTAGGAGATGCTTCTCTGAATGCTGCCTGCTGGAAATAAGTTGTTTTCCTGTAGAGAAGTGAACCAAGCAATGGCTGTGTCAATTCCATTCACAGCACTCAGTCATTTAACCTACTGTAAAATCTTTTTTATGGACTCTTGGGGATTTTATGAAATTCTTTATCAGACTACTACTTTTTATGGGGCTGCCACTCAGTACCTATTTTGAGCTTCCAAGCTTTGGAAGTACATTAAAAAAGGCCACCCTTGTGTATTGTGGCAGTCCTAGGTCCTTAAAAGTGAAACAAAACTGAGCAAAAAAAACCCCAATAAACCCTAAATCAAACATCCCTGTAATATTTTGTCCCTCTGGCCCAAATGTTATTTGTTGCCTATTTGGGAAAGATAATTTCCTGATCATGTTGAAAGTGGACTTGGCTTCTCAGTGACTCTGGATGGCCTTGGATTAACTGGTCAGTTTTGATCCACCGTTTCCCATCGTGTTTAATGAAGTTTGTGATCTTCCTGTCTCCCATTCTTTGCTTGTCATGTTTATTTAGGTTGTCTTCCTGTGTATGTTTAGGTGCACGCTTCAAGGGGCTGGGTAAACTGTGTTAGCTTTTCTTCCTTGATTGCAGAGAAGCTATTCCTGATGATGGAGTCAGGAGCACATATGTGGGCCCGGGGAGCTCTATTTTCCTAGGACAAAAGAGCCTTGATTCTCATTTGGATCTCTTAACACCTGCAATAAGTTCCAGTGACTTTTCAGTTTCCCAATAAACAATCTTGTGGCAAATCCCAAAGCTGAAATCCTACTGGTTTGTGCTCAGTAATTCAGTTTCTCTGGTCACTTTTGTTTGAGTTTTGACTTCTTTCTTTTTTTAATGAAAGTAAATATTACAATGGCTGTGACCTGGTTAAAAGCAATTAAAACTTGGCATTTATTTATGAAAGTAAATATTAAAACTTCTTCATTCTGGTTAAAAGGAAGACTGGCCAGTGGATTTTGTCCAGAACTGGGAAATCCAACACTGTAGTCTCATCCCCTATGGATTTCACATTGAAGCCACATGTAGAACAAAGTTGGAATAAATATGGAGTTCAATCCTGTACAACCAAGTGATAATCCTTCCTTAAAGCCCCCCTGAACTGCAACCCATCCTCAGGGGGTGACAAATTCCATAGCAGTTTCACTTTGGTGTTCTTCAAATTAAGAATTACAATTTTCACTTATTTTTTTCCTCTAATCTTGGTAAATTAACCCCTCAGAATGCGTTTGATTGGTGAGAGATTCTGATCTTTTTTAATCTGGTTTATTTTATTTCATCTTAAAAAAGATGAAGATCTTTTCTTGAATTGTAAACTGCTAAGAACACTGTGGAACTATTGTCAGTAGATCCTGATTGATTTTTCTTATTCCCTTCCTGCTCTAGCCCGTAGAAAGCAGAAGTGGTCTGTGGATCCACAAAACAGCACTTGGAGTAAAGATGAATCTAAATTTGGCCAGAAGATGCTGGAAAAGATGGGCTGGTCCAAAGGAAAGGTATGATTTCAAGGAGAGTTGTCCAGCTGAAAGGTGGAAGACTGCTGGGGGGACTCTTGAGCTCAGTGTTTAAAACAACTGTGTTCTTTCACTTTGTTTGTTCTCTTAAGTGCTCAGAGAATTTGAGCAACGTCAGATTTCTACAGTTTATTATAAAGGTATTTGCTTGTGCCTGTCCTGCTTTCCAATTTTAATCCCTTCTCTTCCAGAAGGTGATGTCTCCAAGAAAGAACAGGGCTTGACACCTTAAATCAGGTGATGGTTAACCTTTAAGTTGCCTTTAAGCCCTCAGTTCTCTCTCTGGCTTTTAGTACTGTTTAAAGCAACTCCAGGACCTGCTTTTAATCTTCTCCCTGTTTTTGAAAGGTTCACAGAATCCCAGCATGGCAGGGGTTGGAAGGAACCTCTGGAGATCATCTGGTCCAACCCCCCTGCCAAGGCAGGTTCACCTAGAGGAGGTGACACAGGATCACATCCAGGCAGGTTTGGAATCTCTCCAGAGCAGGAGACTCCACAACCTCTCTGGGCAGCCTGGGCCAGGCTCTGACACCCTCAAAAGTAAAGAAGTTCCTGCTCATGTTTAGATGGAACTTCCTATGTTCATGTTTGTGTCTATTACCCCTTGTCCTGTCACTGGGTACCACCAAGGGTACTTCTGCTTTGTTCATTAAATGGCCAAAGTGCAACACAATGTGACCTGTATTTCCAGCTCCAGCCTGTAACTGGGAGGTGGGATGGGGTGAGGTGACTGGTTTCTGTCACCAAGAATAATCTCTAGGTCAGTGAAGACAGTTGCAAACTTCTCAGCTGCCTTTTAAAAGCAGTTTAAATTCCACAAAGGTTCCTCAGTAAAGCTGAGATTTGGGCCTGCAAATCAATGTGTAAATGAAACAAATGCATCCAAAACTCCCACAATATTTGTTTATTTTTTCACTGAGATTTCATCTCCCAGCCTTTTCTTAAAAGGAATCAAATTGGGATCATTCTCAATTCTGTGTCAAGCAACTGACATTGGTTTCAGTAGGCTTCAGACTGGACTCTTAATTAAAGTATGAAACTTGAGTATCACCTTTATATATGAATTCTATACCTAGCTGGTTTATGTGCCTAAGAATAAAAGAGATATGTAAATCAGAAGAGAAAATATGCTGTTGAATGTTCTGATTGTATCTTAGGCAGAGAGCTTCTCTGACCATAGACAACCTTTGCTGTTACAAACTGTGTCAGTGTGAAAGGAAAACCTTGTGTTGTTTTCTGGCTGTCATCCCCCCCTCCACTCACAACAGTGAGTTTCCTACTGGAATTTAGAACCATTTTGGTTGGAAGAGGCTTTTAAGATATTGGGTTNTCACAACAGTGAGTTTCCTACTGGAATTGTAGAACCATTTTGGTTGGAAGAGGCTTTTAAGGTATTGGGTCCCACTGTTAACCCAGCACTGCCAGGGCACCACTGACCCCTGGCCCTCAGCACCACAGCTCCATGGGGGGCTTGGAAACCCCTCCAGGGGTCACAGGGACTCCCCCCCTGCCCTGGGCAGCCTGGGACAGGGTTTAATAACCCCTTTCAGGGAAGAAGTTTTTCCTCATGTCCAACACAAACCTCTGGAGCAACCTGAGGCTGTTTCCTCTTGTCTGTCACTTGTTCCTTGGGAGAAGGGATTGACCCCACCTGGCTTCTCCTGTCATGGAGCTGTGGAGATCCAGAAGGACTCCCCTGAGTCTCCTTTCTTCCAGGCTCAGNTTTTTTTTTTAAACCAGCAGATCTTCTATTACAACAGCTACAGCTGTACAATAAGGATTTATGTCCCCATTCCACTATAAACTCAGAGAAATGGAACATAGTATGAATAAATTAATGGGCTTTTGCCCATCTGTGCAGTGAAATTAAGCTGCTTAACACTAGTCCTGTTATGAGTTGTATTGGAATTGGGTCAGGGGAGGCTGTGTTAGCCAAGTCTCCTCCTTGCTTCCATACTTTTTAGTTAGCAGAAGTTTCAAGGTAAATTTTCCACCCCAGTGACCAAATAAACTGTACTGGATTCATGATGGCAACAGCCTTTTACAAATATGCCTCACTGCTCCCAATATTTGATCTGCTCAGGGTCTGTCCACAGGTCTCTCCACAACTCTGCCACATCCTGGTTATTTACCCATGCACTGAGCTGATGATTTGGTGCTGGTGACAGATGAGGGGAAAACACAAGCAGATACCAGAAATAAAGTTTTAATCCAAATTCTTTGTCTTTCCCCCTCCCAATTGTAAAATTAAGATAGATAATACTTGGCCTAAAGATTGCTTCCCAGATTGGAATTATTATGTTTTTCAGGATAGACAAACCCAACATTTATTCACTTAAATATCTTCCTCAGCTTATTAGTGTGCATAAGATGGAAGAAGTTCTTGATGTCCTGCTAGCTGTAGTCTGACCCTTCCTCTTCTGCTTCTCCCCCCCCATGTAACTTTGTCCTGTGTCATATATTCTGTGTGGCATCTGTCTGACAGTTCTTACCTAGCTGCCTTCCAAGTGACAGAGGTATTTTTGGTGAGAGTCACCTTCTTTTGATATAATGGCTTGTTTTATAATGATAAACACTTTGGACTTGCCTAGGAATGCCAGGTTGCTTCCTGATTAATCACCCAACTACTTAAGGTTGTTGCTATTTTAGTGTTTATAATACTTTGCTGGAGGCTTAAGTAGTAAATTAAAAAGAAACAATATCTCATGTGTGCTAATGCCTGCAAATGAATTTGGTTACAGGCAGGCAAATGTAAGTTGTGTTTTCTTGCTGTATTTCATTGCAAACTGACAGTAAAAAAGCTCTAATTTCTTAGTCCCTGCTGTAAAATCCTTATGTTCTTACCCTTAAATTCTTTCCTAGGGTCTTGGGGCTCAGGAGCAAGGAAACACAGAACATATCAAGGTTCAGGTGAAAAACAACACCCTGGGGTTAGGAGCAGCCATCAATTACGAGGTGAGCACTAGACCCAGGTAAAGAAATGGTTCCCATTTCAGCTAAAGCCCAGTCTTTGTAATGGGATCTTCATGAAACCTGTTGTCACATCTGGTGGCTGAAGGTACCTGTGTGGTCATCTTGACCTGGAGTTCAGTTCTGCTTTGCTGGGTGTTTTAGGAGTAAGTACCTGCTTGGAAAGTTTACAGTGATTCCAGGAGCAAGCTGGTCAGAGATTTCTTTTTTTTTTGCTTCCAAGCAGATCACTGAAGTGCTTTCTTTCTCCCTATGTCTTCTGCCCTGCTTAACTCCATGCCTTCTGTCCCTCATCCTGATACATTCACCTTGCTGCCTGGAGTTCTGGTGCATAGGCAAAGCAGAACGTGGTGCTAAAGGTGCTTGTCTCATAATCAACATCCTCAGTAACTTTGGTGCTGGTAAAAAAATCACATGAGTATTTCCTGCCTGCTTCTGAAAGTGTCCTGTGCAGGCAGGGGACACACAGAGCCAACAGCAGCAGCTCAGTGTTGTTTTAAGACTGACAAACCCTTATCCTTTCTGCACTTTGGAGTGACTGTAGTGACCTGGTGTTAGCATTGCCACCTCTGGAGCTTCTGAGGGTCCCTTCCACCAACAGGAATTGAGTACATACAATAAAGTTACTTCTTAGAGCTCAAAGTCTTAATATCTCTTTTAGTCCTGAAGACTTTTGCCTTGTATTCATGTGGGTGATATTTACAGGACAACTGGATTGCTCATCAGGATGACTTCAACCAGCTTCTGGCTGAACTGAATGATTGCCATGGACAGGGTGAGACAGGTAGGTTCATGCTTTGCTCAATCAGATGCTGGAAGCTTAGCAGACTTTCCATTCTTCATCTTAAAAGGCCAGCTCAGGCCCAGTCCTTTGGGCTGCTGATAGCCTCCTTGAAGAGGTTCCCAACTCCCCTAAATCAAGAAGGAGCTGAAGGATGTGTTGCCATCCACGACCACGCTCACATTTGCCTGTAGATCTCAGCAGATCACTTTTGCTCTCACTCAGGCCTCTGTTAAAGGCTTTGTTGTTGTTTCAGGGAAAGCAAACATAACATTTTGAATGTGTTTATTTTATCCAGGACCACAACACAGGGCATTTTTTTTGCTGGGATGTGGTACAGCAGCAGTTGTTTCTTTATTAAGCAAGCAGAGCCAGTCTGAAGGCTTGCAATACTCACCATTCCAGTGTGTCTGCCTTCGTGGTACTGGTGAACTGTCACGCTTGGCTTCCATGCTCTGGTGGTTTCTTAAATACCTACTTTTCCTGTCCTCAGAGAGCTGCTTCTTAGCTTTTGACTTGGAGTTATGCATCTCTGTTTTGAGTGTGGTAGAATGTGATTTTTGGAGCCCTGATGTGGAGCACACAAGTGGAGAAACAACCCAACTTTCCCAAAAGTTTTATAAAGTATTATTATAAAGTCTTTGTAAAAACAAAGTTAGGTAAAACTGGTGGGGTTGAGCTTATGGAAAGAGGTGCAGACATCACATGGTTTGTCATCTCTCCTTTAGACTCAAGGATGAACTCTGATCATGTAACTTAAACTCTCTGTGGAGTGTTGTTAAACCAGGGGCTTCTTTTTAGACCCAGCAGACTCTCCACATGCCACTTGTGGCAGAATTGCCAGCTTAGTGAGTTTAGCTACTGTTCACAGGATATCAGGGCTTGGAAGGGACCCTGGAGATCTTCGAGTCCAACCCCCCTGCCAGAGCAGGATCACAGAATCCAGCACAGGTCACAGAGGAACGCAGCCAGGAGGGTCTTGAAAATCTCCAGAGGAGACTCCAGAGCCTCTCTGGGCAGCCTGTTCCAGTTCTCTGTGACCCTTCCAGTACAGAAGTTCCTCCTCATGTTGAGGTGGAACTTCCTGTGCTCCAGCATACCCTATCATAGGGCTCGAGGGAGAAGAGGCTGCCCCCCTCCTCCTGACAGTCAGCCCTCAGATATTTATAAACATTTATCAAATCCCCTCTCAGGCTGCTTTTCTCCAGGCTACAGAGCCCCAGGGCTCTCAGCCTTTCCTCATAATTCATTCATTTCACTCTTAATTCATTCTTAACATTTGAGCACAGAGATTTTCTAGGAGAAGAAAGGTAGAAAGAAGGAAACTCAGCTAGCAAGAAGGATCAAACATGACCTCTCATCCTAGAGAATGAGCATTACAATTCTGAACCTGAAGCTTTAAACCCACTTTCTTTTAATTGCAGTTGAGTGATCCTTGGGCATCGTAGTCTTGAGGCCACACAGTGCTAGGTGCTGGAGTTGAAGTCCTCAAGAGGCAGCACAGCATATCATAGGGAAATTCCAAAAGTTCCTTTCTACCTTTATAACTAAATCCTCCCCAAGTTCCAACTTGAGCCATGGGAAGATCACTTAGGTGTAACTGGTGGGAAAACCTGCAAAGGGATGAGCAGCGAGCTGAAATGACTTGCCCAAGGACACAATGAGTCAGCACAGAGGCAGGTTCCTTGAGCAAGGCTGTCTTGTTCCTAAAGCTGGGCAGTATTCCCTGGGTCAACTCTACTGATGCAGAGTCTTTTTTAGGAGATGGGGAAAGAGTTTTCAAGCACTGAAGACAAATTTGGGTGCACGTTGAAGGTTCCCGGTCGGAATCACTTTGGTGATTTGCAGACTGGAAGCACTGGGGTTTTGGCAGTTGTTTAAGCTGGCAAAACTGATGCAGATAACTTTGCCTGCAGCTGTGCTGCAGGATCAAATGTTATATTGCTGGCCATCGTCCAGTTTCCAATTGCATTAAAAGTCAGCTGAAAAACTTCATTGTTCTTAAATAACTGGTGGAGTTGCCAGACTTGGATGGCAATTAGAGATTGGGAAGGAAGGGCCCCGTGGTGGTTAGTATGCCAACATTCAAATACCCCTGATGTATATAGTTTTAGAGCACTTTTCTTTTCTCTCTTTTTATTTTTTTTTTCTCCAGCTGAGCACCTAATGTGGAGTTTTGCTTCCTTGCTCTTTTGTTGGGATACAAAGTGATGATGATGGTGTCACCACGCACCCTTTCCTTGGGTGCATTAAGAAGAGTGTGACCAGCAGGTGGAGAGAGGTTCTCCTGCTCTGCTCTGCCCTAGTGAAGCAACATCTGGAGGATTGTGACCAGTTCTGGGCTCCCCAGTTCAGGAGAGACAAGGAACTAATCAAATGAGTCCAGCACAAAGCTTGAAAGATGCTGAGGGGTCTGAGAATCTCTGTGCTCAGGAAAGGCTGAGAGTCCTGGGGCTGTTTAATTGGAGAAGACCGAGGGGGGAGCTGATCAATGCTGATCAAGAGCTAAAGGGCCTCTGGGGGACAAGAAGGTGGGGCCAGACTCTCCTCAGCAGTGCTCAGCAACAGGACAAGGGGCAGTTGGCACAAACTGGAACCTGGGAGGTTCCCTCTGAACAGGAAGGAAAAATTCTTTACTGTGAGGGTGGCAGAGCCTGTCCCAGGCTGCCCAGAGAGGTTGTGGAGTCTCCTCCTCTGGAGAGATTTCCAAACCTGCCTGGACACTGCGCTGCTGGGTGCCCCTGCTGGGTGGAGCAGGGGGGTGGCACCAGAGCATCTCCAGAGGTCCCTTCTGACCCCCACCATGCTGGGATTCCATGTCACTTTCCCTTTTGTAAAGTGGGGCAACAAGAGGCTGCCTGTGTCTGTGATGTGCTTTGGAATGCTCACTTTTATCAGATGTGCTATAAAAATGACACGTGGCATTGTTACTATGTCTAAATTGCTTTTAAAAAGCACATTAATATTCCTGCAGTGCTCACTCGGTTTGTCAGAGGATTTACCAGTCCTTAGAAGACCCAGGCTTGTACCAGCCCATCCCTTGATTATTTCAGTAGTGAAATTCCTCTTGGAAGGCACAAGGTGGTGCTGCTGTCCCTTGTGCTGTGTAATAGAGGAGAAGCCCCTTGGAAATCCTTTGCTGTGTAAAGTTCCCTTCAGTCCAAGTGGATAGGACACCACAACTCCAAATGCTTCATCTCTGGTCAGGATATTTTAGTTGTGGTCCCTCCTTTCCCCATGGAGCCTTTTTACTGAGGAGTTTCAGCTTCTAAAATGATGTTTGCTTGTCCTTCTCATTAGGGCTTATGGGGGAAATGGAAGAGTAGATCTCTGGCTGCTTTCTGGTCGTTGGCTCTCCCACTGCAGGCTGCAGATTTCATTTTCAGATGGATGATTCCCTCATCAGGTGTCCCTACCTATCAAAACAGTGCAGTGTCAGAAAAGCTTGGTCTGCAGAGCTTCCAGGGGTGGGATCCTAGGAGAAAGGTGACTCAACTTGTCCCTCAGGGTGTGGGTTGATTTCCTTACCCATCCCAGTTGCCACTGGGAGGAACAAGTACATCTCACCAGGGTGGCCTTTTCCAGAGTTCCAGAGCAGGGAATCCTGGAGTGCCTGTTTCTCTTCAGGACAGGACTAACACAGTAATTATTAACCAAACTGCAGGTTACCTCCTCCTGAGACTTCCCTGTGAATTACCAGCCTTTGTGGATGAAAAGAGTACATCTGCACCTCTGAAATAACCCACCACAGCCCAGGAACATCATCTCTCTGCTGGAAAACACTTAGACTAATCCTTCTCATGTTTATTTCCTTACACAGATGTATGTGTCCAGATTGAGGCATTTCTTGTAGTGTTGGTAGAAAGCCTGTCTGTGTGATTCATTCTTTTTACCCCTTTTCCTTTCCACCTAGGGAGGTTCACTGGTTTATTTTGTGCTGTTTCTTACATCTTTCTCTGACTCTGGCATTGGAGGGATTTTGTAACAAAAAGCACAACAAGCCCTGACCTATCATTCTGTTCTTACCCTAGAAATGGTGTTAAATCAGACTTTGCCTTTGACCTGGAGTACCTGTATCTGTTTTTTCAAATGACCTGAGATTAAAAATGGGAAGGGAAGGGGATGTGGCAAAAAAAAATAAAAATAATCAAGCAGTAACACGTCTTGAGGCAAAATTTACCACACTTCCTTCAGTAATATATTGTGATATATTGCCGAGACTGGGTTTGGAAAGAGAAAGTTAAATACAGTGATGCTTGAATGTGGTGGTTGTGGTGCTTCTGACAGGGTTGGAATTTGTTTGGTTTTCTTTTTTTTTCTTAGAGTCCTCAGTGAATAATCAGAAGAAGACATTCAGTCTAGAAGAAAAATCCAAATCGTCCAAGAAACGTGTCCATTACGTGAAGTTTGCAAAAGGTAAGAGGAGTGCTGTGATTTCATAAGCTCTAGCTGAGATTAGAGAGAAAAAAAACAACAAAAAACCAAACCCAAACATGTGTCAAGGTGATCTGTGGCCTTCTGGGATCTAAATTTGGCAAGTAAAATCTTGGTTTAGAAATACCCCCTGCGGCAACTTACTTAAAGCCATAATGCGCTGTTCCTCTTTAATTTGGACAATTTTGGATGGCTTTAGGCTGGAAATCTTCAAGAAAACGATTACTGTCTGAAGGAACCATCCCCTAAATAAAGGACCAGTGAATATTCTGCCTGATCTGGGGGTGGGAAGGGGGAAACAAATGTGATAACAGAGTTACTTGGGCATCTGCACGCCACCATCCTCCTCAATCTCCGATAACCCCTGCTAAGAGATCATGTGGATAAGATCAGTGATCAGATTAAACCTGAATGCAGGAAGAGGAAAGGCCTCTTACATCCACCAGATACTTTATTGGATAAATGAGGACAGTGGTTGGTGGCCAGAAAAACTATGTCAAGAACTGGTGGAGTTTAGTAATTTCTTTCTTTCTTTCTTTCTTCGAGTGATGACATTATTTAAACCATCCCTGATTTTGGGCTCCAGACAATTGTTCAATCCCTTCTTCTTATTTCTCTGCTGGTCATTGTTCCCCTTTCACACACCCTCGTGCACATGGTGTGTGTATATTCATCTTTCAAGGTATGGATAAGATCATTTTCCACCAATGGCTAATTTATTAAACCTCTGTCTCATGGGTTTGGGTTTTTTTTGCTAGCAAATTCTTCTGCCTAAACAAAGGTAACTGATGTCTAAATGCAAACCAAATTCTGATATCAGGGTTTGGGCTTTTTGATGAAATAATTCAGCCTTGAAGTCAAACACTTTAACAAGACCCTGCCACTTTACAACATGAAACGAGGAAACTGATTCAGGGCTCACAAGTAGAGACATCCTGGCCTGCTAGATGTAGTAGCAAAGAGGATTTATTTGGAGTTGGTTTTAACCTTCTACTAAATATAGAGAAAAAAGAAGTGTCTTTGGAGGATGTAAAATAGGGAGAAATCTTTCACATTAACAATATCCCCTATTTGTTTGGCTGTGGTGTCTCTAAGGTCAGCCTCCGTTTGATTCAACCCTCTGTGGTCTAAACCAGGGAAATTGTCCTTTTTGAGGGAAAGAGGAAAAGTTCTTTGAGAAAGGCTAATGCTGTGGCCCTTGTTCAAGTTCAATCCCACTTCCTTTTAGACTAAACAAGACCAGCTCACACAAAAGGGGGAGAAGGAGCAGCAGGGACAGAAAATGCAGCTTCCGTTTCTGGTGCTGCTCGGTAGCTCTGCTGCTGGAGGAGCGTGGGCACCGCGCGCTGGCGGCAGCCACGCTGGGATCTGGGCAGTGTCCACCCTGCTGGGATTCAAATCCTGATCTCAGCTGCTTTTCTAGTAGAGGTTCTGCTGTGATCACAGAGGCACAGAACAATAGTGGTCGGAAGGGCCCTCTGGAGATGCTCTGGTGCCGCCCCCCCTGCTCCATCCAGCAGGGGCACCCAGGGCAGGGGGCCCAGGATCCCGTTGTCCAGGTGGGGTTGGAATCTCTCCAGAGCAGGAGACTCCACAGCCTCTCTGGGCAGCCTGGCACAGGCTCTGGCACACCCACAACAAAGAATTTTTTCCTCCCATTCAGATGGAACCTCCTGGGTTCCAGTTTGTGCCTGTTACCTCTCTTGTCCTGTGGCTGGGCACCACTGACAAGAGTCTGGCCCCATCCTCTTGACCCTTGCCCATTAGATCTTGATGAGCATTGGTAAGATCTTCACTGAGTCTACTTTGTCTAAACTGGACTCTCTCCAGTAGTTCCTTGTCTCTCTTGAACTAGGGAGCCCAGAACTGGACACAATATTCCAGATGTGGCCTCCCTGGGCCAGTGTAGAGGGGGAGGAGAACCTCCCTGGACCTGGTGGCTTTTTGATGCTGCAAAAGTTTTGGACTATCAGCTAAGTTGGTTTTCTCTTAAGAGAGTGCAAAAAGAGGGGGCATATGTTTGGGGGAGAGAAAAAAAAGGCATGGAAAGAAACTGTAGGGTGACAGGAAGAGCAGAACTGTGTCATGTCCCAAACATTGGCCAACATAAAGCTGAAAAGAGGCACCAGTCTCATCCAGCTTTGTTGGGAAAGGACATCTAGAGGCTGTGCAGTGAGACACCACAAAGTTGGGTGACACTTTCTCCTCTGTTTTGCTCTGTCTCTTTACCCTCTGTGAACAATTAAGGAGGAGAAGAAACAGGTGGAATAGTCAGAATTATTTTGGGGTTTTTGTCCATTACATATGCTCAGATTTATTTTGAGGTCAGTGATTCTAGAGTTGGAATTTCAAGTGGAATGAGAACCCAGGAGATTTCTATTAAATTGGCCTATGTGGGCTAAGTTTTTTTAACTTTTGCTGACTTTCTACTTTAAAAAGATTTTTCTGAGACAAGCTGTGGACAGTTCTATGTGAAGGTGTCTGCATTTTGCTGGTATCTCAGAATATCACATCACACCCTTTTGCTTCCCCTTCCCTGCTCCATGTCTGATGTCCAGCTGGCCATACAACAGTCAGATGTGAAAAATGGTCCTATTGCAACTCAGAGAAATAGTTGCTTCACCTTCAAATCATAGAGTGGATTGGGTTGGAAGGGACCTCTGGAGACCATCGAGTCCAACCCCCTGCCAGAGCAGGGTCACCCAGGGCAGCCCACACAGGAACAGATCCAGGTGGGTCTGGAAAGTCTCCAGAGCAGGATACTCCAGAACCTCTCTGGGCAGCCTGGGCCAGGCTCTGTCACTCTCACAGTGGAGAAGTTTCTCCTCATGTTGGGGTGGAACTTCTGGTGTTTCACCTTGCTACCATCACCTCTTGTCCTGTCACAGGGCAGAAATCATATTAAGCTGTCTGAAATTATTTTAAGCTGGGGTAATCCAGTGCATTGCAGAGTTGTAAGGTTTGCCTTTCAGAAACTATTTCATGAATCAAAGACAAGTCCAAATTGAGTCAAGATGGATTATTTTGCCACTGTAGAGAAGAGCTGTAGCTCCCTGACTGTCAGAGATGGGGAATTCTCATGAGAATCCAAAGATGGGCAGTTTCTCTTGGGACTTTTCTTGTCTGTAGGAGGTTACAAGTCTTCCCCTCATCTGATACACCAATTGCAGCATCAGATTGGGAGACTTTATATGTTTCCTCATGGGCATACCCCAGCAGGCTGTGGTTGTGTCGTCACCAGCCGTGGTTGTGTCCTCACCAGCCCTTCCCTACACAAACACTTCTTACTGTATGTGAGGTCACAGTCAGTCTTCGTTTACTGTCTGTAACATTATCCTCTTGATTTTTGTTCACCTTCAAAACCAAATTCTCTGCCTCTGAGGGTGGTCTCAGTTTGTCTTATCAAAATGTGCCTGTAATGAGATTGGTGAGACCCTGCCCCGAGAGGTGGTGGCTGCCCCATCCCTGTCCCCATTGCAGGGGAGGTGGCCGGGGCTCTGAGCACCCTGCTCTGGCTGCAGATGGCCCTGCTCAGTGCAGGGGGGTTGAACCAGATGAGTTTTAAAGGCCCCTTCCAACCCAAACCATGATTCTTTGATCACCAGAAGTGAAGACTGTGGTTTCTTTTTTTCCTCCCCTTATCCTTCTCAGGTAAGGATCTTTCTTCCCGAAGTGAAGATGACTTGTCCTGCATATTTGGGAAGCGCCAGAAGACCACAAAGACACAGGTAATCACCTTTTTTCTTGTTTCCTCCTCTATTTTCCCTTAGAACAAAGCTGTATCTAAATGTCTTTCTGCTAATGAGATTACCACTCACCCACCAAAAGCCAAGGTGTCCTCTGCCTGGGAAATTACTGCTGTTTCTCTCTGAAGGCTGCAGGTGGCTGGCTGTGCTCTGAACCATTAGGAAATAAAAGTAAATTTAAAAGATATTTTCATGAATTCGTGTGATGGAGCTTCTTGGGAGATGGGAATCTTCATTATTTTAATTTTACACTTGCTAACCAGTTTACTTCACAAAGCAGATCAATCTTGCTTGATCTGCAAGTTGCATGAATACCCCAGATCTGATGTTCAGTAGCAAGTGGCCAATCTCAGCAAACTGCTCTTATTTTCACAAGGCTTGGGAAACGCTGAGCAGCTGCAAAGTCTTGCTCAGCTTTGAACAAAGGATTCAAAGATGGCTTGAGCACCAATAAATATTTAACGAAAAGACTTTTCCCCAACTTGGAGTAATGAGGTCAAGGTTGGTATGAGCATTTATTTTATTTATGTCTTCATTAGCATTTCACACTTGCAGAGGATAATATATAAAACAAGAGACTTGCACTGTGATGTGACTAACGTATCCAGAAGAATTCTTTGGGGGGAAAAAAAAAGACATCTGGAAAAGCACAAATGAATCTGTTGCAAGAAGTGTCCTGTTGCTTCTTGGGTCTCCAAAGTCTCTTGTCTAGAGGGAAAGATGGGACCTGGAAATGGAAATGTCTGATGTACTGTGTATGTGTTTGACATCTTCTTGTAGTCTAATGCTCTTGAAAATTGTTCTGGAACTTCACTGTAGACCACTGTGTACTTTGGGAGGAGAGGAATAGGGGGAAGACAAAGGAGCTTGTGAAGAACAAATGGCTATTCACTGGGGATTCTTCACTGGGGAAAACTCTTCATTGTAAAATAAAGGATACTCCAGTGAGGTGTCTTGAACAGTTTGCAAGATTTAGTCTTGCCATTATCCTGTATAGTGTTAAAATTTCAGTGAATGCTCTGTGGTTTTAAAGTTATTGGTAGGACAGAGAAAAATGTCATCTGTTTTCTGAGTACTGTTCTCTGAACTATAGACACAGAGTTACAGTTAATTAAACTGAGAGGTTAGAAGAAATTGAAACAAATTAAGAACTGTCCTGTCTTGTCTGCCCCTCTGAAAAACAGTATGAACCTTTGTTACAAGTCACATGGTTTGGCTTGAAAGGTAAGAGCTTGGGAGGAGGCCACCAGCCACAACACAACCCATCTTAACTTAATCCTGTCTTGAAAGAAGGCTTTGGGAGCTGTACATCCATGAGAGAGCTGGTGGAGGTCTCAAATGCTGTAGATAAAGTTGCACTGTCGTTGCTTCTGTGATTAACACTTCTTATTCCCTTGGAGAATCTGGTGCTCATGGCTTGGATGGATGTACACTTTGCTGGAGAAAAAGATGGCTGGATTTTTGAATATTTGGACCCAGGGAGATGTGGTGAATGGAGTTAAATCCAGTTGGTGGCCCATCACAAGTGGCATCCCCCAGGGTTCAGAACTGGGGCTCGTTCTCATGAATATCATTATGAATGATCTGGACAAGGGGACTGAGACACCCTCAGTACCTTTGCAGATGACACCAAGTTGGGTGGGAGTGTTGGGAGGCTCCACAGAGGGGTCTGGACAGGCTGAATCGATGATGCTGAGGCCAATGGGATGTGGTTCAGCACAGCAAAGTGCCAGGTCCAGCCCTTGGGGCACAACAACCCCCTGCAATGCTCCAGGCTTGGGGAAGAGTGGCTGGAAAGTGCCTGAGAGAAAACAACCTAGGAGGGTTGGTCAACAGCCAGCTGAAGATGAGCCAGTGTGTGCCAAGGTGGCCAAGAAGGCCACCAGCATCCTGGCCTGGATCAGCACTGGAGTGGCCAGCAGGACCAGGGCAGGGATCATCTCCCTGGACTCACACTGTCGAGGCCACCCCTTGAATCCTGGGTTCAGTTTTGGGCAAGATGGACCTCGAGGGGCTGGAGTGTATCCACAGAAGGGCAGTGAATCTAGGGAAGGGGCTGGAGCACAAGTGAAGTGAGGAGTGGGGTTGTTGAGCCTGGAGAGAAGGAGGCTCAGGGGAGCCCTTCTGGCTCTGCCAGCTCCTGACAGGAGGCTGGAGCCAGGTGGAGTCAGTCTCTTCTCCCAAGGAACAAGTGACAGGACAAGAGGAAACAGCCTCAGGCTGTTCAGGGGAGGTTGTGGTTGGATGTTAGGGTAAAAATGCATTCCCCTTAAGGATTTTGAAGCCCTGGCCCAGTCTGCCCAGGCCAGTGATGGAGTCCCCATCTCTGGTGGGATTTCAGACACATGTATAGGTAGAACTTAGTGATGTCTTTCTTTTGATAAACACTTCAGACCACATGCATTTGTGGCTGCTTGTGAAGGCTGCATGAATTTGTAACATGCTTCTGCTAATTCCTCGACCACTGAGGTGGTTGGCTGCTGGCTGCTGTGCAGATTTCCTCCTTCCCCTCACTGAACACGAAGCTAATGGGTCAAGGTTCTGGCAAAAAGTCACAGGCTGTTCCCTGTTAAGCACCCAGATTTCCACATGCAAATACAGGCAGGAGGTAATGTAATTTGGAGCTGCATTGTTGTCTTCTGGCTGCTGGCTGCTGCTAAGCAGCCACAGGGAGAAAGCCAGAGGACAATTGCTTTTTTCTTCCCCTCCCAACACCCCCCCTCCTTTTCTTCATGGATCAGAGATCTGTGGAGTTTGCCCAGGACAAAAATGCCTTGCTCAGGCTCTCAAGCTCTGAGCAATTTCATTTCATTGCACCCATGAACTCTCATGATCCCTTTCCATCATCATGTTCCAGAGCCTGGTCCTTAAGGTGGCACAAATGGNTGGATATGAGGAAAAATATCTTCCCTGAGAGAGTGGTGAGGCCTTGGAACAGGTTGCCCAGGGAGGGGGTGGAATCACCATCCCTGGAGGTGTTTGCATGTAGATGTGGCACTTTGGGACTCATAATGTTTAGTAGATGGTCAGACTTGATGATCTTTAAAGGTGTTTCCAGTCTTAATTTTTCTATGATTATATGATTCACTGTCACATTTTCTGTGTGTGTTTTCATCCTGGTTTGAAAGCCCCAGGCTCTGGGCTTTTCCTGGAGGTAGGAGAGAGCATACTACAGGAGCAGGAAAGTGCTGTCAGTCTCCTGGAAGTGAGTTGTTCATATCTGTTGCTCCGTAGAGATAATGTAGGAGGACTCCTGGTGTCCATCAGAGCCCCAAGTGATGCCTTCAGGCTGTGGTAGGCTACATTCCCTTTAATTATAACTCCTCCAACTGTTAGCAACAGTTGTATGTGTGCTGCTGTTCCTGCTCAAAGTACTGGACAAGGTGGAGGTTCAAGATGTTGAACCAAGGAGGCCAAGTGCAAGGTCCTGGACCTGGGTTGGGGTAACCCCAGGTATCAACCCAGGCTGGGGGGTGAAAGTCTGGACAGAGCCCTGTGGAGAAGGACCTTGGGGTGCTGGGGGGGAGCAGCTGGAGCTGAGCCGGCCCCGTGCGCTGGCAGCACAGCAGCCACTGGCAGCCTGGGCTGCACCCCCAGCAGCGTGGGCAGCAGGGGAGGGGGGGATCCTGCCCCTCTGCTGCCAGGGCTCTGCTCTGGGGAGACCCCCCTGCAGTGCTGGGGACATCAGCTCTGGAGTCCTCATCCCAGCAGAGGCAGGGAGCTGGGGGAGTGGGGCCAGAGGAGCCCCAGCAATGCTGGGAGGGCTGGAACCCCTCTGCTGGGAGCCAGGCTGGGAGAGCTGGGGAGGTTCAGCCTGCAGAGGAGAAGGCTCCAGCTGGGGAGACCTTCTGGGGGCCTTGCAGCACTGCCAGGGGCCTGGCAGAAAGATGGGGACAGACTTTGGAGCAGGGCCCGTTGGGGCAGGCCAAGGGAGGATGGTTCTAAACTGAAAGAAGGGAGATTAGATTAAGAAAGAAGGAGTTTTTTACACTGAGGTTGATGGGCCCGGGTTGCCCAGAGAGGCGGTCGATGCCCCATCCTTGGAAGTGCTTACGGTCAGGTTGGATGAGGCTCTGAGCAACCCAATCTCTTTGAAGATCGAGGGTTTAACTTGATGGGCCTTAAAGTTCCCTTCCAACCCAAACCATTCTATGCAGGTCGATGAGGATGGCTTCCATACATCTTTGGAAGTTGGCATTCCACTCTTGGATTTTTGACAGCAGAATCAGCCTAATTCTTTGTCCCATATTTCTAGTAGTTTCAGTCTCCAGGATCAGAACCGTGTTGGGTGTAACTTCACACAAAGGTGCAGGAGCTGATTTGCACAGAATCACAGAGTGACTGAGACTGGAGGAAACTTGGGGGTCTCTAGACCAGTTGCTCAAATCAGGGTCAGCTATGGCAAGCTGCTCAGGACCTTCTCCAACTGGCAGTTCCCTGCCTTTCCAACCGAGGGGCCCAGAACTGGACACAGTGTTCCAGATGTGGCCTCACCAGGGCAGAGTAGAGAGGGAGGAGAACCTCCCTTGACCTACTGTTCGTACTCTTCTTAATGCACCCCACTGATGACGTTGTGGTTGCTTTTTGAACTAAGGGAGCTGTGGGGCTTCTCTTACTCCAAAGAGCTGTGGTACCCACGACCTTTGAGCTTTTCTGCTTCTCCAGATGGCGTGGGGGGATGCAGTAGATCCTGGCAGTGGTATTACATCGATGCTCATCAGCACTGTCTGACTAGATCTGGCTGGTTGGCTGGTGTGATACCAAACTGTTCTTCAAGATTAGGAAAAAGGGGTTGGGGGGGAAGCAAAACCCAGGAAACTCCATCTGTGCTTATGGCCGAGTGGAAACTGGCGGAAGGACTCAAGGCTAAGTGACATGGTCTCTGGACCAGCAAGATAATCCTGGCTCTTCTGAAGTGCTTGTCAAAAATGCGTCACCTCTGAACTGCTGCTGTGATAAATGTTGTCTCAACACATCAGATATGCCACAGAGAGGCTGTCCCAATTAGTCCTTCAGTCTTTTCATTAGCACTCATATTATGATCTTGACCTGTGGAGTAGTCTTTGGCAGAAGGTGTTTTGTTCTGAGCTCTCCTAACTGAGGAGCTGACCTCAGGCTCACTTTAACTATCTCAGTAGCCTAGGACTGCTCTGGCTAATGGGTCTGTTCTCTCATTTGACACTACCACAGAAAGCAGGGATGTTGAAATTTGGATTATCTACCTTATCAGAGGAAGAGGGAGTTGACTAGAGGATTGTAAAGATTGCAGAAGAGTGGAATTGCGAGGGATATGGAAGGAAATGCTGCTTGCCCCCGAGGGTCAAAAGGAGTCTCCTTAGATGTAATAACACCAAGATACTGGTTTCAGCTATTCTTTTGATGGTTCTGGGATATGTGTTACTAATCATAGGCACTTGGAAACTTTAATTCTCCTGAATGTTAAACATAACAGTGCTTTTAATTATTTTTGATAAATCGTGTGTCCAGCTAAAACCTCTTTAATGAACTACACAGGGACTTTTGTTTAAAACAAAACAAGTAAAAAAATGGGGGGAAGAAAACAATGGCTGGGCTTCAGAGTGGACCTAAATTGAAAACGTCTGCAGGTTGCTGGGTTTTATTCTTTCCCAGGGAGAGTAAGTGATCGAAAAATATTGAATTGTAATTATGATGCTCTCTGGAGACTTGCAGAGAGGACCTGTTTTGCTGGGTAGGATCTGTCAGACTTTTCTTTTTGCCCCCCACTTTCCCTCTGATTTTTCTCACTTGCTTTAGTAACACTGGGAGCTGGGGAGACAGAAAAACAAATTCCATTAGTTCCTATCTGGTTGAACTTCCTGGAACCCCCACTATTTTTTTTGCTTCTCAGAATTTCCTTCCTCCATCCAGCTGTGTTTCCTGATGAAGCCTTATCACTGGAGAAAATGCTCCTGAGTGAGACTGAGGATTTGGGAATGAGTTACAGACAGTCCCAACTTGGTTGCTGAACAACATGATTCTGGCACTGATTTCACTTTGGGGGCTGGGGGGGTGAGGGGAGTAGCTCTGATTTGCTGGCACATTTGTAAGAACTCAAAAAACCATAAAAAAAGTGAATATTTCGCATCCATCTCATTTCCATGTCTCGGGTCATTCGATGAGTAATCTGCTTCCTCCAAACTTTTGTAACTTGGATGTAGACCTACGTAAGTTCCCTTAAACTACCTAATCCAAGTAGCCCGAAAGTCTTGAGTTTGTGGCAATTTCTCCCGTGTTAGTCATTAGAAATGTAACTGTCCACCCTGTTGCTTTTTCACTTATATTTTTTTTTTTTAAATCAGGAAATTGTCTTCTGACACATTTTGCAGAACTTCCTCAACTGACTTACATTTCCCAGCACTTATCAGAAAAGCATGTTGGCTAATCTTAAGGGACAGAACTGAAAAGCCATTAAAGTCTGGCTCTGCCATGGGCTTGCTGAAGCTCTGGGTTAACTGATACAATTCCCCTACACCTCAACTTTCTCTCTGCAAAATGCCAGTCGTCATATTGGTGTTTGTTGTCACTTTTAGGCAAGTGGCAAGTTTAATCTGTTGGTTTGTTGGGGTTTTTTTAACCTGCCTCTGTTGCAGTGGTAGCATATAAATTAATTTGCTGCTCCTTTTTTTTTCTTTCAGCCGTGTCAGGGAACAAAAAAACTGCAGAAGAGAAAAAGGAGTTAAAAATTAACTTGGGTTTTTCAGCCTTCTGCTTTGGAAACCGCAGCTAGCGTGAGGTATTTGGGACTGAGCAGCAGAACAGAAAAAGGCCATCAAAAACCTGGAGAGACTCCAAAAGGATTTAGTAAAATGGGCGACAGGGTTAGAGGGCATGTCCTAGAAGGAGAGAGTGGAGGAACTGGATACGTTCATCTTCGAAGAGAGGCAGAAAAAGATGACCTCTCTGCCTATAAATATCTGGGGGTCGGTGGGGTTGGGAGGAGCAGAGGAAAGGAAGGGATAGTAATCAGGGTAGGCAAAAGCCAAGAATGGGACTGGAGGTGAGAACTTCAATTAGAAAAAGGAAGACACGGGCTTACTCTGCGGCAGGCTTCCGCGCAGTGATGTCAGCAAAGCAGTGGAAGAGGCTCCTAAGGGAAATCCCAGCTCTTTACTAAGTGACACCAAGGAAAAACAAAAAGTAACATGAATTTAACACTCAACCCTTTAGAATGGGCAAAGATGAACTGGTTTCAGTAAAACATGGCCCAACAAGTTGTTCTCTGGGCAGCTCCAGGCTTGATTTCTTTTGGTTGTGTTTGGATTCTGTGTGACTCAAGGAGATGGGCTCATGCAACATCTCTGTCCATGTGCATAGTGATCTCTTGGCCTTCTCTGTCCAACTCCTTGTTTCCATGGAATATTTCAGGCTCTTAATATCTTTTGAAATCAATAAACTTCTGTTAGGTTGGATTAAAGGGTTGCTGGAGAGAAAGGAGTGCACGATGTACACAAATGCCTGGGGAGAATGATTATGGAAACTTTGTTTCCTTAAGAAATCAGAGTGAAAATATAATTGCTGTCAGTGTATTCCAGAGGAAGGCAGTTGGAAAACACTGAGATAGTGTCTTTAACATATTTCCTTTGTGTTTGTATTATTCTTTCTGACAATAAATGTATAATTGCATTTTTAGAGGCACTGAGTATCTTGTACCTAGGTAGTAAAATTATCCTCAGGCTCCAGAGCTTGTCAGATTTGGGATTAAAATTTAGAACTGCACAGTGGTTATTCCTGTATGTGACTTGACATTTCAACACAAAAGGATGTCCTGTCTTGTGTGGCACTGGGAAGAGTGAATGTAGCATTTTACCAAGAGTCAAGGCAAATGAAAACATAGGTAACAAAAAGTGGGATTTAATCCCACACAGCTTTATTAGTAGAAGATCTAGGCATCTTCTCCATAATCCTGTCATGGGCATGTGGCACAGATGCCCAAACACATCATTGAATCCATGCATCACTGAGGTTGGAAAAGGTCTTTTCAAACTTAAAATGTTGAACCTAAAAGGTGCTTTCTGAAGAGGTCATGGAGTTCAGTTGTTAACCCAGCACTGCCAGGGCACCACTAAACCATCTCCCTCAGCACCACAGCTCCATGGCTTTGAAACCCCTCCAGGGATCATAGGGACAGCCCTGGACATCCCTTGTGGGGAAGATTTTTTCCTCATGTCCAGCTTCAACCTCCTGTGGTACATCTCAAGTCTGTTCCCCCTCGTCCTGTCACTTGGGAGAAGAATCCAACCCCACCTGTCTCCAACCTCCTTTTGGTTAAGATGTATGAAACCAAACTTTTCCTGGAGATTTGTGCCTCTTTGCTTACCACAGAGGACATCTAACAGTGAGGTGCATCCTATCCAAGAAGTTATATTCAGAATATATTCTGTTTCAGTGCAGTATTTGCTAATGACTGTGTTCTTGTAAGCTTGGGATTAGTGTTCAACCCTCTTGACCTTTGGTTCTTGGGAAGGCTACATTTTTTGGAGTATTTTTGCACTTATTTAATGTTGGTTACTGGGAAGAGGCTGCTGATCAAGTGGTAGAGTCTGCAAAGCAATAAGGTGGTGCTTTTATGCCTTTGGTGTCCCCAGGACCCTGTTTCTGATGAGAAAGGTTTCTGTCAGCCTGTAGTTCACTGGTGCTTTGACCAGCACGGCTCACTCACCATAGATTTTTAGACTTGTGATCTAGGAAATGGTAACAGCCTCAGTGGCTTGGTTTTCATTGACTTCCCTTTTTGTTTTGCAGCATCACTGCCAGAGGAGATCACTAGGTTTGTTTGCTCAGCTGTTTTGGTTTTGCTTCCTGAGCATTTGAGTGAAATGTATTAAAATCACCTTTATTTTACAGTCTCTATAATAGCACAGTTACTTCCTTGGCCTCTCCAGTTCACTGTGGACTCTTAGCAGCCAGAATGATCATTTCCAAGAAAAAAGAGAGGGGAAAAAAGCCCCCAGAGCAGATTCTGCCAGCAGTTAGCAGTAAAAAGCCTTTGCCTGTGCTTGAGGGGCAACCAGAACAGGTTGGTGACACAAGCTTCCAAGGAGGACAGTGTGACCTTGCAGCTGAAAGGTTAAAGGCACCTTCAGTGTACACCAGGGAAGGCAGAAGAAATCTTCTGGCAGCACAGACTAGCATGAAGTGGATCTAAAACCCTGTTGCTTCGAGCAGGGAAACTTGTTACACTATTTACAGCAAGTCAGGAAAACAATGGATGAGGCTCAAGGTGTTAATTTGGGCCATATTTTTAATCCTTCTCCATGCAGATGAGATTGATCCAGGAGCACTGGTAAAAATGACTTTAC
Organism: Chloroceryle aenea; assembly: GCA_013399075.1. NCBI lineage: Eukaryota > Metazoa > Chordata > Aves > Coraciiformes > Cerylidae > Chloroceryle > Chloroceryle aenea. The sequence goes on along the minus strand of VWZY01001274.1, from coordinate 28,328 downwards.
CCAGCATGGTGCCCTAGCAGTGCTTTTGATAAAAGGAGAAAGAGCAAAGTATTGATGTTTTGTTGCCTATTCTATAAGCACCTTGTTAATCAACTGAGGATAAATTATTGCTGTTGAGATACCAGCAGAGAGAGGAAGAAACATCTCCTGGTCTGGAAGAAATGGTGCTTTTTTCTTCTCCTCTCTTCATTGAAGAAGAGTCTTGCTTCTTGCATTCATTCCTTGGGGGGGTTGTTAGGAACAGAAACAAAACTGGGGGGAGCTCTTTTGATTTATCTTCTCTCCTTCCCTTTTGGTCACTTCGATAGGCTTAAAGAGCCGAGTTGGCTTTAATGTGTTACCATTAGAGACCATGCATTAGCTGGAATAAACCATCATGCCTCAGAGTGAAAAATATCCCTTGATTGGCTAATTAATCAGTCAAAGGGGAATGACATGGCCCTCGGCTTGAGGGACTCTGCTGTGCAGGTAAACAGGTCATTGATAAATGGTTTACCCACAAATTCATATATCAAGAAAACTTAGTCATTTTTTAACTACACTTGGTGTGAAAGCTGCACTGCATTTTTTGGAGGTGTATTTTTGCTGCCCTTGCTTTTTCCATTTGTGAGAGTTTTTAGGTTGTGAATGTTTTCAAGAGGAAAAGCCCAAACAGAACTTGGTTACGATTGTAGTTCTCATTTCTGAGTTGCAAAAAAAACCCCAACGACTCAAAAAACAAACCCAACATCTCAGGTTTAAAAGAAGGAGGGGAAAAAATAATCATTGTCATGGTTTTGTGTTGAAATTTAGCATTTTGTCACTTAAATTCACTAAGACTCAGGCAGTGCATGAGTAAAGCTGACACCCCTAATGGGCTTAATGAAATAATTGGGGAAAACAGATGAATTAAGATGAGATGAATGAAAAGAATTCATCGTATCTGGCTCAGTCAGTACTGACTTGTGGTATCTGTCTGCTGGTTTTTCTCACCTTATCCTGATAAGAAGGTTCCCTGGTGGGATTCTTCACTGAGAGATTAAAAAAGAAAGAAAAAAAAAATGAGGGAGAAAACCCAGCTTTAAATTAAATTGCATCAAAATGTGATCCAGAACCACTCTTACACTTGGAGTGTGTAAACAGGGTTAAAGCAGAATAATCATGTCAAGAACCAGAAACCAATAACATTTGGCATAGCTGCTTAACTGGGTGCACAAAACAAATCCTAATTGTGCTTTTTTTTTCCTTTTTTTCCCCTTTTTTTGTAATATTAATGCTGTGAGAAAGCAACATCCCCACACCTAAGCATACAGGCTTGGCTACTAAGGAATGAAGTTAACCAATTTTTTTTTCTTTGTCATGTGTAATCCCTTCCTCCCAAACAGCCCCTGTCATGAGCCTGCACTATATAGAACAGCTTTGTTTTGTTTTTCCTTTTAAAAATATTTGTCTGATCAAAAGAGCTTTCTTTAAAAAAAAAAAATAATTCAAAATTCCAGTGCACTAGTTCAAAACAAGGAAAAGTGTGTTATTTTTGATCCTATCATAACAGGATTTGTATATGGAAGTGTGAACTAAGCAGGTGGCTTCCTGTTGATTCTAAAGCCAGGTGGGCAAGTTCTTGACAGTGAGTTGATCACACAGGCTGCTACCTGCCCTGGTATCACAGAATCCCAGCATGGTGGGGTTGGAAGGGCCCTCTGGAGATGCTCTGGTGCCACCCCCCTGCTCCACCCAGCAGGGGCACCCAGAGCAGGGGGCCCAGCAGCGCAGGCTCCAGGTGCATTGGGAATCTCTCCAGAGCAGGAGACTCCACAGCCTCTCTGGGCAGCCTGGGCTAGGTTCTGTCCCTCACAGGAGAGAAGTTCTTCCTCCTGTTCAGATGGCACCTCCTGGCTTCCAGCTTGTACCTGTTGCCTCTCATCCTGTCACTGGGCACCACAGCTTGCTGTGTTCTCATTGGATACTTCTGGGGAAAGACCTCAGATTCAGTGTTAAGGATGAATATTCTCCAAATTTGATTGCCAAGCCAAATGGTCTGTTGTTGAGAGAGCAAAGAAGCAAGGGTCTAACAGCAGAAAGCAGCAACAGGCCAGGGAACAGAGGGGAGCTGAAGCAAACGTGAGTTTTGCGAGTTGGAAAACGTTTGGGTCCTGTCCTGTACAGAGTGTGAAGTTTCTGTGCACGTTAAGAGTGTCTGAACTCTCCCCTGCACTGGATTAAGGGATGTGACGTCTGTCTTGTTGTGTGTAGCTTGTTCTTTCCCTCCTTGGGGGAAATTGGTTGTGAACTCAAGTGTTTTGATTTGGCAAACTCTCAGTAATACGAACCCAGTGGGTATAAGTGAAGACAAGTTGAAGTGTGCTCTGGCTTTGGAGCAGAAGATGATGCTGTTTATGATAATTACTTTCTGTGGAAGTTTGTTGCACAGTCTGTGATGGACATCCAGAAGGTTCCACATAGATGTATCTTAACTTGTTGGTCAAAAATGCTCCTGTCCCTCAGGATCTGGAATCACCAGGGCACTTTTGGTGACCAGCTCGTGCTTCCCTCCACTGAAGTGAAGCTTCAAAGGACAAAAACAGGATTTATATGACCAGGGATAGTAGAGGGGGACAGAGAATAAGAAGTGTGGCTGTCCTCAAGGGTCCTTTCTTATTAATTTCTGTCTTGCTGGAGTTTATATTAAACCTGTTGTCTTCTCACCACGAGCTGATTTCTTCCAAATGCTGGGAGCTGTTGTTGACAGCAGCAGAATGGAACCCAGCTCAGGCTAACTAGATCCTGTGTCACTTGTGCCTTACAGGTTGTTTTCTAACAAATGAAGAGAAGATCAAAAATACAGTCTGCCCTAAAATCCTTTTTTCCAGAATATTGAAGAATTTCAATGTCACTCAGTACTTCAATACTTGAAAGAAAATTATTTATTCTCAATATTTTTTTTTTTTTACAAAGCAATTTCTCTAAGCTTGGGAGTGAAAGAAAGTTGCTGTAGTACAAGATGCTAGTCAAAGGCTAATGCTAATTAGGAAATGCTTTCTAGTTCACAGGAAATACAATCCATTTTCTTTGCCAAATTTCTGAAGAAAAAGAAAATAAAATAAATATTTTCATTTCAAACAGTCAGCCTCTGTGTTTCACAGTTAGAGAAATAGGAATCACTGCTACAAACATCTTGTTGCAGTCAAGTGCCAGCTTGCAGGTGCTTTTTTGTTGTTATTCATTAGGAAACTGTCTCATAATGGAGTAAAAATCTTGGATGATGTAAAAGTGATCTGATTTTAGTTACTATTTCAAGTCACCCTTTGTGTGTATATATCTTAATTTTTTTTGATGCCTTATTAATATGAACACAGTTCATATATTTCTTGGAGAAAAGGGGGAAAGTATAAGTAATTAAACAGGAGGTTTTTGTTGGTCCTTCTCACCTCTTGTCTGCTTTAACTCCTAGTTGTATTCAAAATGCACCTTAGTCTGAACCAAACACTCCAAGGCACACACAACACTTCCTAGGTTTAGCTGTTACTCACTAAAATAACTGTAACAGTAGATATGGAATTTCTCTGCAACTACTGATTTAATAAGACACTTAAATTGGGGATGAAAAGTGTCATAGCAAGCAGCAAAGAGAACTCCCCGAGTTCTGTTTTGATCTGCAGCATACTGGGGGCTACTGAGTCTCCGTGCCCCTGCTGTCACATCCAAGCAAAAGCTGCTTTCCTCCAATAATTCTCAAATCATCTTCACGCTTCAAATCTTTATTTGCTTGCCTGGCTCAGCTCATCCCAGTATCAGGTCCTTAATGAATTAGTAAACAACACATTTAGCCCAGTGGGTGATGAAATTTTCTAAATATCTTCCTTCTCTATGTTCTCAATCTGTCCAGTAATGGCATCAATTCAAAACCCAAATTGTTCCACGAAGACCACCATGGTAGGCTGCTTATATAAACCTTTTGGTGCCAGTCAGCTTGAATCTGGGACAGTGATATAATGAAACACATGACTGGCAGGTTATCCAGTTCTCCAAGTTTGCTTCTACCTAAGAAACATTTCTCCTCCTGAATTGCAAGAGTGAACATTCTGTGGGGAAGCGACTCAGTGTTGACCAAAGTGACCTAATTTCAGCCTCTCCATATCTGTGACTGTGCTAATGCTGGAAGTTCAGCTCTTCATTTAATTTTCATCTTAAAAGCAGTGAGAATGCTGGCCCCAAACTTTGAGGTGATGAGAGAAAATTGTGTAATCTTTCTAAAGCAGCAAGGGACTGGAAGAGGAAGTTTTTTGTTGGAACTTGTACTCTGAGAAGTTAGAAGGTAAAATATCCCTATTTTAAACTGGTGCCTTGTTAAGCCTTCTGTTAATCACTGCTTCTAAACTCCTCTCTCCCAGCCTCTTTGGATTTGAGCATGTGACTTGTCTGGGGAGGACATCACCCCGTGGTGGATCCCAGGAATGTGGCTGAGATGAAGCACAGCCAGGCTGCAGCCAGGGCTCTTTGCTTCGCTTTCACTGCTCTCCTACCTCGAATGCTGTGCAGCTTTGGGTTAAGTTGTTACTCTGCATCTCAGTTTCACCCTCACTAAATCTCAGGGTTATGCACATACCCCGTGTTGGTGGTGTTAGCCTAATTTATGCTAAGTGTGGAGTTCTTAATGAAGTGCAGTGAAATTTTCAGATGGTCACAGAGTCAGAGAGTCAGGGTGGGGATTGGAAGGGGCCTCTGGAGATGCTCTGGTGCCACCCCCCTGCTCCACCCAGCAGGGGCACCCAGAGCAGAGGGCCCAGCAGCGCAGGCTCCAGGTGCATTGGGAATCTCTCCAGACAAGGAGAGTCCACAACCTCTCAGGGCAGCCTCTTCTAGGGCTCTGCCACCCTCACAGCAAAGATATTTTTTTCCTCATTGTCATCTGGAACCTCCTGTGTTCCAGTTTGTGTGCCTGTTGCCCCTCGTCAGTGGGACACCACTGACCAGAGTCTGGCCCCATCCTCTTGACCCCATCCTTTAAATCTCAATCATCATTGATCAGCTCTGCTCTCAGGCTGCTCTTCTCCAGCTGCACAGCCCCAGGGCTCTCAGCCTTTCCTGGGCACAGAGATGTTCCAGCTCCTCAGTGTCTTCAGAGGCCCTGCTGGATTCTCTCCAGTAGCTCCTTGTCTCTCTTGAACTGGGGAGCCCAGAACTGCACACACTACTCCAGCTGTGGCCTCCCTAGGGCAGAGCAGAGGTGGAGGATGAGTGAGGTGTGATAAGTGAGGATGTTTAAGTACAAACTGCATTACACACTTTCAGTTTCTCTGCTTATTTCTGGAGACCTGGAAGAGCTTTTTGGAGCGTACTGGTTGTACTTACCTGTTTACCTTTTGAACTCTCCAACTCTGCTGCCTATAAAAGTTATATTGTGGTTTTAGGACATTGTAACTTAATTAAACTTTCAGAGATTCCCGAAGCGTGACCGGCAACGGCTTTTTTGCAATCCCTGCAAACTCAAAAGCTGTTTAGATAAAATCCCAGGGGGAGGGTGCTCCAGAGCCCCCCGTTACTTGCACGACTGAGGGCGAGGGTGTGTAGCCCTGCAGACTGGTGCCTCTTGGAGCATCGAGGTCAAGCAAGAAGTATCTACCTGCAGGAGTGTTTGTATAAATGCTTGCTTCTGGTCTAGTGAAGTAGCAGCCCTTGTTTTGACAGTTAGTACTTCATGTATCACTTGGGCTGCTGGTTCTCTGACATCCATTCATCACAGCAGACCTCCTCTGACCAGAGCTTACCAACCAGAGCACTGCAGGCTTGGGTTGGTGGGTGTTTGGTTTGTGGTTGGGGTTTTTTGTTGTTTTTTTTTCTTCTTCTTTTTAATAAGCCCAGTGTTTCTCAGTTACCAAATGGCAAAGGAATGCTGCGTGTAGCAACTGCAATGGATCGTATCCAAAGGCACAAAATATGGCCTGTTCCTTTTTCCTCCGTTGTCTTAGGGAAATGGGTGTCTCCAAGAGACGCCCATCAGTGTAGCCTTTGCTCTTCAGCAACAAAAGTCTGGGTGTTCTGGTTTTAACACTTGCTACTAGAAAACGGAGGTTTGTCACTCCTGGCAACTGACTTTACAAAAACACTGATAACAATACAGGGCTTCGTGCCCAGTCCTGGCTTGCGCTTGCTTTCTGGGAATCTTCTAGTGCAGTGGTGATGCTGCCCCTCTGTTTTAACCCACAGAGCTGTCCCTGGATGGCAGAACTCACAATGTGCTTTGTAGAGCCTGTTCTGGTCCCAGCTGACTTTTTTACCTTGCATCTCCACAGGCATGAGAATCCTAAAGCCTTGTAGGGCTTTAAAGAGGCTCCTTCCTCACAAGGGAAGTGATTCTGATTCTGCTCCTCTGCCCTGCTCTGGGGAGAGCCCCCTGCAGTGCTGGGGACATCAGCTCTGGAGTCCTCATCCCAGCAGAGCCAGGGAGCTGGGGGAGCGGGGCCAGAGGAGCCCCAGCAATGCTGGGAGGGCTGGAACCCCTCTGCTGGGAGCCAGGCTGGGAGAGCTGGGGGGGTTCAGCCTGCAGAGGAGAAGGCTCCAGCTGGGGAGACCTTCTGGGGGCCTGTCAGAAAGATGGGGACAGACTTTTGAGCAGGGCTTGCTAGGACAGGACAAGGGGGGAAGGTTTGAAACTAAAAGAGGGAGTTTTAGATATGAGCAAAGGAAGAAACTGTTAAGGCTGATGGTGGGGAGAGCCTGTCCTGGGTTGCCCAGAGAGGTGGTGGCTGCCCCATCCCTGTCCCCATTGCAGAGGAGGTGGCCAGGGCTCTGAGCACCCTGCTCTGGCTGCAGATGGCCCTGCTCCCTGCAGGGGGGTTGCACTGGATGATCTTGAGAGATCTCTTCCAACCCAAACCATTCTGTGATTCTGTTGCAGGCAGTGTTCAAATCACAGAATTAAAGCTCATTTAATCTTGGAGCTTTTTCCTCTTTTCTTCTATTTTCTTCTCAGTATTAGTGGAACAAAACTCTCTTTACTTAAGCATGGAGGAGCCTGAGTTAATGTGTGGGGATGTAAGGTGTTTCTGTTCCCAGGAACCTGCCCAGCTGCTGTCAGCTGAAGAAAACCAGCCTATATATTCCTCACCCACTAGCAGAGAGTGTGGCCCCATGGCTTAACATATCAGCAAGGTGGCTCTGGGGAGATGTTCTTCAGTGCTGATTTTGCTCTATAGGGGATGACAGTGACCTTCAGCAAAGAGCTGTGCAGAGCTGGGTTTGCTGACATCCTCAGCTGCAAGATTTGTCAGCGTTCACCTCTCAAAGCCCTTGGACTAGCACTGAGCCCAGACCATTGTGGGGCAAAGTGGAAAAATACAGGTGATATTCTTGAAAGCAAGAGCATGGGAATGTGACAGGGATGGCTGAGGAGATGGGAACTGGTAGCACTCTGAGGAAGCTTGCAAGGTTTTGGTAACTAGGAAAAAATTATCTTGAGTTGGTATCAGGCAACAAAATACTCAGATTTTGCTGTTACATCTGTAAAAGTGCTTTTTGTACTTAGTTTTCCAAGAAGCTTTTCTTTTATGGTTAAAAGTTTTGAACTGAAAGCTGCAAAAATCCTTTGTCCTAATTAGTAACCAGTTTTTTTTTGGAACTTGGATTGTCAGGCTGGTAGGAGAATTTTCTGTTTTCCTGGGTCTGAAGTCCTTGAAAGAAAACATGAGATTGCTCTAAAAGGGAGAGTCGTGGGGTTTAATACCACTTAAGGGCCCTGACACACAATCATCTTCAGGGTGTCGTGTAAGAGGTACCCACTCAGCTTTCATGTTTTGTCCTTCAGGATATCTTGTTGCTGTGGAGATCTGCTGATAATGATGGATTCCAGGCGATATTCTCCAGTTGTTTCAGAGTTGAGCTAGATGCCTAAAGTAGAGGGAGATTAATCCTAGCTGGGAGGTTAAATATAGTGATGTAACATCTAAGAAGCAGAGGAAAAGAAAAGCACCAGTGAAGGGCCATTTAACCCACTTAAAGCATGACCTGTGTGTTTGAGGGTCACCTCTCTCCACTGAATATGATGATTTCAGCCTCCAGATTTACAGCTTCCACTAAATATAAATATTTGGAATGGTTTAAGCTTTGGATACAAAGATCTTAGTTTATGTGGTTGGACTCAAGTGATCTTACAAGGTCTTTTCCAACCACAATGATTCTATAATTCTATATAAATATATTGCAAATATATTAAAGCTTTATATTCTTTTCCTTTCCTTTCCTTTCCTTTCCTTTCCTTTCCTTTCCTTTCCTTTCCTTTCCTTTCCTTTCCTTTCTCCCTCTTCCTTTCCTATGCCTAGGTAAGGTGTGACACTTGTGACAGTTTCTGTCTTACAGATTTAGTACAACTAAAATAATTCCATGCACAGAATGCACAAAAACCTCAAAGACCTTTGGAAGGGACCATGGGCATACAAATAACTCTGTAAATTCATTCCCTTTCCTAACTTTACCACGGACAAATGATCCTTCTCTCCCTTTTTCTGAATCCCTATAATAAAACCACCTTCATGTACAAGATCCAAGCACAAAACCATCTTACAGCAGTAGCTTCATGTGTCCATCAACTTCCAGGCACCTTTTCCCCAGCATGCATCTCTGAATCAGTACCTGGCTCTTATTTAGGAGGACACATTATTCACTTTTCTGTAAGATTTGGGGAAAACAGGACATGCTACTCATTTGAAAATCATTCCCAGCTCCTTTATCACTGCCAGTCACAGGCACCGACGCTCCATTCCCTGCTTGACACGAAGGAGGAGGTTTGCCCTGAATAAATAGAGGAGATAAATGGTCTTTCTGTTCCTCAGAAGAATTTGGGCCACCTCTCCAAGTTGGTGCCAGCAGTACAGTAGCAGCCTGGCACGGAGAAAGTTAATTGCACTCTGAGTTGTAGTTAAAAGTCTTAACTAGCTTGTCAGCTTTGAATTTATATTTTCACAGTTCACTAGGGAGTGATAATAGGGAGGCTTTGATGTAGCTCGCTGGGTTGGTTGTTTTTTGTTGAGGGTTTTTTTTTTTTGCTTTGTACCAAATGCTCCAAAGTTTAGTAAATAAACCTTTAGTGGGAGGGGTGGGGATGAATGACAGCTTCAAGCCAGCCAGAAAAATCAAGAGCTACCCTCACTGAGGGGCAGCAGGGGCTTCCTGGCTGCATGGCTGGCATCTGAAAGAAGATTTTCGTTGGAGCACCAATGCTGAGCTCTCTAAGAAACAGCTCATCAGAGATTTGTTAATGAGCTGTTACTGAAGACTTGCTGAAACAGGGAAGCTGTGATGCACAAAGCACTACCTAATTAACTCTTTAATATCCCTGCAGTATGTTCAGCTCGGGGAAAGGGAAGCATGCTGGTTTAATTACCTGGGCTTCCCAAGCCTGTCCTGAATGGCAAGTGTTTGAGAGAATATAAACCTGAGACTGACTCAGAGCTTGTAACATGAGGCTGTGGCTTCTCAACCAAGAAAAGCCTTGCTAAACTAATTGTTCTGAGAGGTGGTGCTTCTAGCTGTTGCTGGAACCCAAGTACCTTTGGTGTATTATTATTTTAAATTGCTGGAGGGAAAGGTTTGTGATGAATAGGGCTGTGTTCTGTACCCCCACTCCATACCAGCTGGAAAGGACCCACGCCGTTCAATTCTCTTTCAAATGCCTAAGCAAAAAGGCATATAGAGAAACATTAATAGGATTTTCTACATCTTATTCTAACAGTTTTGCTTAACTTTCTATTCAAGAGCTTACTAGAGTTAATACCTCCCAAGCACCTGTTGTCTGGTTGCAGAGCAGATGAACTTGTAAAAGTTGGAAGGCTCCTGCTCCTTCTTGTTAAAACCATTCTTGAATGGCATGGTAATCTGCTTTTACTTTTTCTTTACATGAAAAGGACTATTTTTTTCTTCCTGTTTTACCTGGTGCTATGTGAAGAAACAACTGAACTGTTTGANTGGCATCTGAAAGAAGATTTTCGTTGGAGCACCAATGCTGAGCTCTCTAAGAAACAGCTCATCAGAGATTTGTTAATGAGCTGTTACTGAAGACTTGCTGAAACAGGGAAGCTGTGATGCACAAAGCACTACCTAATTAACTCTTTAATATCCCTGCAGTATGTTCAGCTCGGGGAAAGGGAAGCATGCTGGTTTAATTACCTGGGCTTCCCAAGCCTGTCCTGAATGGCAAGTGTTTGAGAGAATATAAACCTGAGACTGACTCAGAGCTTGTAACATGAGGCTGTGGCTTCTCAACCAAGAAAAGCCTTGCTAAACTAATTGTTCTGAGAGGTGGTGCTTCTAGCTGTTGCTGGAACCCAAGTACCTTTGGTGTATTATTATTTTAAATTGCTGGAGGGAAAGGTTTGTGATGAATAGGGCTGTGTTCTGTACCCCCACTCCATACCAGCTGGAAAGGACCCACGCCGTTCAATTCTCTTTCAAATGCCTAAGCAAAAAGGCATATAGAGAAACATTAATAGGATTTTCTACATCTTATTCTAACAGTTTTGCTTAACTTTCTATTCAAGAGCTTACTAGAGTTAATACCTCCCAAGCACCTGTTGTCTGGTTGCAGAGCAGATGAACTTGCAAAAGTTGGAAGGCTCCTGCTCCTTCTTGTTAAAACCATTCTTGAACACTTGTATGGCATGGTAATCTGCTTTTACTTTTTCTTTACATGAAAAGGACTATTTTTTTCTTCCTGTTTTACCTGGTGCTAGGTGAAGAAACAACTGAACTGTTTGAAGATGCACGTGGTTTTCTTACAGCTGCGGCCAGTAGCATTTTCATGGATGGATGGATTCCATCAGCAGGATCTTAGTGAAATAAAGACCTTGTCTCACAGAAGCTGCCATCAAGCAGCTGGGGGTGTCCCTGCTGCATCAGAGATGACTACCACAGATGCTTGGTAGTAGAAATCATTCCAGACAAATACAGTACAAATGCTTGATAGTGTGCAACTGCANTCTTGTTGCAGATGGCCCTGCTCAGTGCAGGGGGGTTGCACTGGATGATCTCTTCCAACCCAAACCATTCTATATTTCTATGAAATCATCTTTAAAGTGTTTGTCTGATACCAAGGAAAGCTATTGAGTGTCAAGCCAGTGACCTCAAAGTCTCTTCAGTGGGCTGCTGTTCTTTGAAGACCTGTTCATGGAGCTGCTCTCGTTGCTGCAGGTGGCTTTGCAAAATTAACTAGCTGAGTTTAGACGTGGAGATAAAACTTCTGCCTTTGTACCTGAGGTTACACAAGTGTAGATTATCACGAGTTGGCTGACAGGAATGTGGTCTAATCTCGTTCTGGCTAACCCCAGTGAAAATGGGAGCGTGTATTGCCAAAATTATTGGAGCATCCAGTTGCTCTGAGGAGTCCAACAGGCTGCAGACAGGTTTTAACCATCTGAGTGGGAAGTGACTTTCTGTTTTGCAAGCCCTGCAACACTGATTTCAGCATCTGTCTGGATGGTTCAGAGGTAATGTCATCGCCTGGAGGAATAGCTGGCTTCATGCAATGAAAAGCTGGGGTTTGTCCATTCCAGAGTGGACTGAAAATTTCATTGACTTCGGGACGTTCTTCAAGGGGCATGTGACAAAAAAATCCTTTCATAAGAATCACAGAATGGTTTGGGTTGGAAGGAACCTTTAAAGGTTGTCTGGTCCACCCCCACCCTGCACTGAGCAGGGACATCTGCAACTAGAGCAGGGTGCTCAGAGCCCTGACATTCTCTGATGTCTTCAAAACCTTTACATGCAGCTCATTAGGCTGTCTTGACAGAACTTGAATTGAAAATATTTTTTTTATTATTATTTTTCCCTAGATAGGACAGGTGTAGATGTCACACAAGGAATATTTAAGCTGTCAGCTGAATTTCATGCTTGCACTTAGCCAAGGTTGGGATGTGTGTTCCTGTAGAGAGAGCTTGGGCTGGGTGTGGATGTGAACAGGCTGTGCCAGCAGCCTGGGTGGACTTCATCTCCTAGACACCCTTCTGTAACACGTGGCTCGAAGATTTGGGAGTTTAATGTTGATTTCATCTTTTATCTGCACTCTATAATACCATTTTTCAACCCTGAATGTGCTATCCTGAACCAATTTCCAATGCCAATTTATGAAGGGACTGCAAAACCTGGAAATGCTGAATCTGAGATTGATCATGTAACTTGACTCACTCCAGTTCTACGATGAGATTATTTAAACAATCATAATTGTGAATTGCATAATTATCTACTGTTCATTTCTCTGGAAGTGGCACTCACAGAATGGAGAATGTTTTAATATTTGGTTCCCATTAAGTGCATTATTTATTACATATAATTCAGGTGTTGCTCAGAAGACAGGATTATGAATATTCTTGCTGGTTTTCTACATTGTTTGCTGCAGCAGTAGCTACATTCTTTCTTTTCAGCATTTCCTCTACAGTCTGGGAAAGAGATCAGGTACCTGTAGAGGACAGTTTGTTAGCACAGAATCCCACCATGGTAGGGGTTGGAAGGGAGCTCTGGAGATCATCTGGTGCCACCCCCCTGCTCCATCCAGCAGCGCAGGGTCCAGGTGGGTTTGGAATCTCTCCAGACAAGGAGACTCCACACCCTCTCTGGGCACCCTGGGACAGGCTCCCACACCCTCACACCAAAGACATTTTTCCTGATTTTTAGGTGGAACTTCCTGGCTTCCAATTTGAACCTGTTGCCTTTTGTCTGATGGCTGGGCACCACTGACCAGAGTCTGTCCCCATCCTCTTGACCCTCACCATTTAGACCTTGATAAACATTCATATAGTGAAGTAGCATGACTCAAAATCTGGAGGACTCTATTGAACAAAAATAATTCCCCCCTCAGCTGTTCCAGTCCTCACAATGTTGCTGGGAGATGCAGAGGATACAATCCCAATGATGTGATGAGGAAGGAAGCTCAAAACCTGTGTTTTTAATGGTAAACTTCAAAGGCTGAAGTGTGAACCTGTTTACTGGCCTCTGATTCTCCAGGCTGTCACCATGGCCAAATGATGGTTACAAACAATGTTCTGGCCTGTTTTAGGACATTAGAACATATCAGGCTCTCATCTTAGGAAGTCATAGAATCCTAGAAGGTTTGGGTTGGAAGAGACCTTACAGATCTTCCAGTTCCAACCCCCCTTGCCATGGGCAAGGACACCTCCCACTAGACCCAGTTTCTCAGACCCCCATCCAACCTGGCCTTGACTACTTCTGATGGTAGGACAACCACAATTTCCCTGGGCAAACTGTGCCAGTGTCTCACCACCCTCATCTCCAGTCACTTGGGTGCAGCTGCTCATGAAATTCATGCAATGCACCATAGATGTCTGTTGATTGTTCACTTGCAGCTTGAGATGTCTGATACCTCAGCTTTTTATGTTTTCCTATTGCTGCCAATCATAGAGCTGCAGGTACTCACAGTACTACTGCTCTTAAGAAAAGCTCTGAATGGTTTGCAGATTGAAGTTATTGACAGGCACTTAGAAAAAGACAAACAGAAATTAAGGGCATGACTAAGAAGTGTGTATTGTGGCTGAGACCACAGTAGAATTGATTTCTCCTGTCAGCGTTCCGCTCATTTAATTGCAAGACTCTTGTTTGTTTGGCTGTGTGCATTTTGGGGATCTTACCAATGCTGATCAATATCTAAAGGGCAGGGGTCAAGAGGATGGGATCACTCTTCTCAGTGGTGCCCAGCCACAGGACAAGGAGCAACAGGCAGAAACTGGACCCCAGGAGGTTCCAGCTGAGCAGGAGGAAAAACTTTGGTGTGAGGGGGTGGGAGGCTGTGCCAGGCTGCCCAGAGAGGCTGTGGAGTCTCCTTGTCTGGAGAGATTCCCAAGGCACCTGGAACCTGCGCTGCTGGGCCCCCTGCTCTGGGTGCCCCTGCTGGGTGGAGCAGGGGGGTGGCACCAGAGCATCTCCAGAGCTCACATCTGACCCCCACCATGGTGGGATTTTGGGATTTTGCTTCAGATGAGATGTGGTTCTGTAGGGCACTGCCTCCTCCACTGCAACTCTGACTGATCTCTGCAGAGGTCTGTCCTGCTCACTGTGTGAACAGAGCTCCTGTGCAAAAACTCCACACGTATCTGCAGAGTAAGATGGTACCAGGATGGAAAAGCACAAAGATGCTGAATAAGTCGGGCACCTAAATATTCTTGTGGGTCTGAGTTACAGGAATCCCACCAGTGCCCATAGACTTCTGTGACTGTTTAGTGTTTAGCTTTGAAAATCCTCTCTCTGTATAATACAGGTTTCAAAACTGAGGTTCACACACCTGGAGCTGAAAGATTTTAGTTTTTCACTCATAGTCTTCAGCAAGAATAGCTCCAAACTACTAAAGAAAAGGGGGGTTTTGATGTCAGCACTGCTGCTTTCTCTTTCATTTGTTATACATATGAATGCTGCTTTTTTTTTCACCCTTCCATATATTCCTGGGTTTAAGAAATAGGAATTATTTCAGGAGATATTGTTCCTGACTGCAGATTGAGGAGTTATTGTTTTATTAGAGAGGCAAATTATGCCTCAGGGAAATGTGCTGGTCAAATCACTCCGTTAGAAGAGGTTATTCCCTGTCCAACATACAAACCAGATTCATTTGGAATGGGTTTGTTCCTGATTGATTTCTTTCTTTTTTTTTTTTTTAATGCCTTGACACTCGTGCCTTTTTTTGGGTTACAGTTTCTTATCTAAGCACACTCAACTCACAATGGGAGGTGATATAAATACCTGGCTCAAAACTCAGCCTCTGAAGTCGCTCTATTAATCCAAATGCCATCGGGGATGCTTCTTATCTATGTCACCTTGTGAACAGTGCAGGTGAGAAAATGGAGCACGAGAGCTTCCCATTCAAGGAGTGCTTTCTGTAAAAATACCAGGTGATATTTTTAGATGCCTTTGGCTACCTCACTCTTCACGTCTTGATGTCCTTGCGTGTGGTGTCCACATGCCTGCTGCTTGCCTACCTTCCTATCTGTGCCTGTGTGTGCACCTAGAAGTGATTGTGGGGGCAAACAGACACCCAGACCATGTCTTGCTAGCATGGTTTATTAATTAGCTCTAATTTGTTGCACTCATTGGGAATTCCCTGTGAACACTTCAAAGCACTCGATGCAGATATTTTGCTTGCTAGCATGTGATTCCTGGCACAGTAGTTACTGTCATGTGGCTGGAAGATTTCTTGAATCTGCAGAGTTCCCTCATTTGTGATGAATAAAGCTGCACAGAAACCAGTCTTTAGACACTGATAGCTGGTAGAGAACTGTGTTAATTGCTGTGTTACACTGGGGAAGGGTAAAGCTTCTCCAGCTCTTAATCAAAGGACCGTAGTCCCTCGGAGAGGAACATCCCGCAGACTCTATTACTTCCAAGTGTTTGGCAGCTGGGGGCGAGAGAGGTACCAAAGTAGTTTTTATTGAAGTAAGCAAAACCCTATTACCTTACAAATCCTCCTCATTTGACTGGTTTCAGTTAGCTTTTTAATTAGGGATGGACTGCTGTGGGGAATTGGTTCTTGCCTGTGTCTGCCTGCGTGCAGTGACTCGTCCCCCGTCAGCTGAGCGTTAAACGGGTTGCATGGGGGGTGTTTTGCAATCATCCCGTGGCCCACCTTCTCCTGTCTCGCCAAACAGCACGCTCACAACTTGGTAACAGAGAGATCAAGAAGCCAGGCTCGTTCTTTTCGTTCTGTTGTCACAAAAAGAGCTTTTAGAAGGATAAAAAGGAATATCACGCAGCTGGGAAGGCAAGGTCTGGCTTAGTGCACTTGGGTTACAGAGAGGAAAGTGCTCGTGCGTGGGGAGATGTTAATATCTTTGTACTCCAGTTTACACAGGATCATAGAATATTTAGGGTTGGAGGGGACCTCTGGAGAGCATTGAGTCCAACCCCCCTGCCAGAGCAGGGTCACCCAGGGCAGCCCACACAGGAACAGAGCCAGGGGGGGGCTGGAAAGTCTCCAGAGCAGGAGACTCCACAGCCTCTCTGGGCAGCCTGGGCCAGGCTCTGTCACTCTCACAGTGGAGAAGTTTCTCCTCATGTTGAGGTGGAACTTCCCATGTCTCCCCTTGCTACCATTCCTTGGTCCAACATTCCTACAGTTTCTGACTCTTCACATTTAGTGTAAACCATGTCCCATTTGTAATGTTGCAACAAAATACAGCTTAGACCTCTCTTAAATGCCTCAAAATCTCCATGCCTGTTTATTACTGTGGAGTATTTGAAGAGTAACAGTTGGAGGAGTCGTTACAGGTCAGGTAAAAAGTTCTTGTGCCAGGGGTGTAAAGGCATCAGCAGCACATCAGCACCACTTTTTATTATGAGGTGCTTTTCCATCATGTCACATTCCTGTGACATACCTTACTCTTTCATCCTCAACATTTCTGACTCTCTGAACTCACTTCTGGAGGTGGATCAGGGCAGAAGAGGAAAGCTTTGTGTTTCTTGGAGAGCTGTTAAAAGTTCATCCTGGAGAGCCAGAAGCTGCTCAGGTTTTCTTCCCTTCGGAGCGCTTCAGATACATGTTATCACACATTAACTTATCTTGATTAATTCTGCTGAAGATATGGGAGCAGTTCCCTCGAGTTCTTGTGCAAATGAGAGGGACTTACTATCTCGCCATCATCCTCTCTTGGCGTCAGAGTGTCTGTCTACTGGCATGACTTTAAGCCAAGGGAAATTGCTTGACATCACTTACATTTCTGAACATCTAGACAGGGGGAGTTTGGCACTCGGAGGGTGAATTCTGCAGCCAGTTTTCTCCATGGGATGGTATAGATCATGTTGACACACACTCTTTACTGCTTGTACTAAATCCTCAAGGTAGACTTCCCCAGGTGAAGTGGAAGCAATGTTAGGATGTGCTACTAACCAAATGCAGGGTTTGATTTTTTTTTTTCTTTCTTTTTTCCTTCCTTTTTTTCATTTGGCAGAGGTGGGTGGGTGCCCCACTCCTATTTAAATGTGCACTGTTTCTCAGCAGAAGTTTGTGATTATGTTTAATGTAAAAGAAGAGAGCTGGATGTTTTGCAGAGTCTGAGGTAAATCCTCTTCCAAGTAACGTCAGCAAATTAATTTACACTGTGGAGAAAGTCGTAAGAGATTCAGACCATGATTTCAATACCCAGGTAGTGGGTATAAATCTATGTAATCTGCATGTCTTTAAGACAGAGGTTAGTAACATATGTCACTTTCAGCTCATTTTATTTGTTGAAAATCTCTTTCTTTAAAGAAAAATAATAATAACCAGAGTTTCCAACAGCCTAGTTTCTGCTAGGGAAACTTTCTTCTGAATCGAGCATGAAATGTTTGGGTGTTTTGTTGTTTGTTTTTTTTCTTGTATCTGAAAAATCTTTCTCAGATCCATATCAGCCTTTTGCTTTGATCAAGAAACGAGTTGCCATTCAGACTATTGAAATTTTCAAAAGGCCCTGTAGAGCTTTTCCAAAGGAGACAGAAATAAATAAATAAATAAACTGGTCTAGGAAGTTCATTCCCAGTTTTGTTTCTTCAGACACAAGCTCAAAGCCGGGCTTTGCCAAACAGATTCCCCCCGACATGGTTGTTGTCTGTTCCTTTTTTTTTTTTACCTCTGCTTTTCATTTTTGTTGTTCTTTGACAAGACTATCTTAGTCGTGTCAAAAAGGACCTCACTTAACCAAAACAGCAGCAGTTAACAATATCCAGTCTCTGATCAGTGTTTTCCTCCTGAGACTTGCTAAGTTTATTTTGCCAGTCTTGAGAGGTGGTTGCTTTTACAGTCAGCTCTGCCTTTGATATTACAACTAAGTAAAGCTGCTAAATTTGTCCTGGCTGTGTTTTCTTTTTAAGCATATTCTGGACAAGTGTTTCAGCTCTTCCTTTCCTGTTCTGTCTGATATCTAGGGATAAACACACCCGGACATAACACACACAGACAGTTTTATCCAGAATGCTGTTGTTGGTTTCATCTCATTAAAATACTTGCTTCATTCCAGTTTGGTTTTGAAGGAATATTTCACAGTTTTGATGCCATCACCATAGTTCTTGTCTTGTGCAAGGATTTCATTGTTGATCTCTTCCACGGTTTTGTATTGTTGTAGGGGATTTGAGTGAGTAAAATTTGTCTTTATTGTAGAAGAACTTAAAGAGAAATGACAGAGTGACTTAAAGAAATATATCAACATCTTCCTTTTGAGAACTTGACTCAGCAGCAATAAAAATAGCAATTACATTTTGGTATTCCACGGCTGTAGGAAAGTATGTTGGTCACTTTAACAAGGGTACTGAGTCAGGTTCAAGGGTAAAATGTATGAAGAGCACTTTAATTTTAAGAGGAAAATTTTAGAAGGTTCTTTATTTACCTCCCAGGAAAGTCCTGCTTAGACTAAAGAGCCAATACATAGATGATAGCTGCAGTGGTTGGCTCTCCAGATGTTGTTCTGTGTAGATATCTAGGTAAGTCTTTCAGTCACTTGGAAAGTTAATATGTTTGTGGGCTTTTAAAACCAAAACTGAGCTCTTCTCGGCCTAGAAGAAGTTAGTAGCTGAAGTGAGTCTAGAAGTCAGGACTCATGAACCACATACTTTCCTGTGGCATGACTTTCAGTGACACTTTGCCTGTCAGTAAAGTTCTCCCCTCATTTTTATGGCACCCCATGGCTTCTATGATGTGTGTTTAATAGCTGCTACAATTAAATGTGGGGTATGTTCTAAACTTGTTTAAATGTCTAAAGTGACCCTGATGGTTTATTTCCTTGCTGTAGGCAAGAATGGCTTGAATTTGGGTACCTCAGAAAGGCAGTCACAGATGGTCAGCAGTCATGATTTCAATAAGATCATACAAGAGTTTGGGTTGGAAGGGACCTTGAAAGGTCACCTAGTCCAACCCCCCTGCACTGAGCAGGCACATCTGTAACTAGAGCAGGGTGCTCTAGAGTCCTGTCCAACCTGACCTGGAAGGTTTTCAGGGATGGAGCATCAATCACCTCCCTGGGCAAGTGTTTCACCACCCTCAGTGTAAACAATTTCTTCCTTCTCTCCAGTCTAAATCTCCCTCTTTGAGTTTCAAACCATCCCCCCTTGTCCTGTCCCAACAGGCCCTGCTAAAAAGACTGTCCCCATCTTTCAGATAGCCCCCCTTGAAGTACTAAAAGGTCTTCAATAAGGTCTCCCTGGAACCTTCTCTTCTCCAGGCTGAAAAACTCCAAGTTTCTCAGCCTATATTCATAGCAGAGGAGTTCCAGCCCTCAGATCATTTTTAATCAGTATTTTACTGATGATGTATATTGAGGGATGAGGAGAAGCAGAAGTGCAATTGGTGATGTTTCTGAAATGCACCATTTGTCAATGTTATCTGGGTATGTACTAAACATCATTTGGTTTTATATAGGTTGGTAGGTCAAAGGGGGGCTTTGCAAAGAGACTGGGGACTTGGTTTCATTCTAGAAGGTTTATTTATTACCTATATGCACAAGTCCTAGTTGAGGATGCCTCCTGAAGTGATGTTGATGTGTTCAGGAGCACTTGCAATGTGTGTCTATTGCATTGGGGTGTTGAATGTCAATGCCACTTGCTGTCACTTGAGCAACTGATGTAAAACCAGGGGTGGTGGGGTCCAATTTCTGGACCTGCACTGCACAAGCAGTTTGCCCCATGCCTGGAAGGTGAAACTGATTGTGTCAGGAGATGTCAAAACCACAACATACATATATAGGCTTGGATGAATGATCCTGCCAGAGCTGCTCACCTACCAGAGCAGTATTTGTGGAGAAATTTGGGAAGCACAACCACATCTTCCAAAAGATTAGAAGGAAACCTTAAACTTAATCAAATCCCCTTGTAGGACCAACGTGCTGCTGTGACTTGGAGTCCATCTCATGTGTGGAGGACAATGTTTTACCAAGAGGTAACACCAGTTTTATACAGGGTGGAGACTGAAGCTCTCATAAACTTAATCATGTGGGCAGGAGATGGAGAGATAGGAGATAAACCAAGGTCCTTGGAAGCTCTGTCTAGCCTGTCCTCTGCACACGAAGACACTGAGGTGGAAGGACAGAAGTAACATAAAGAAGAGAAGAGAGAAGGAAAAGCAAAGGAAACCACGGAAGAAAAATGTTCATGTATCAACATCATTTCCATATGCAAGGAACATCCTTTTCCCAGCTAATTGGTTCTATTTGCAAAGGGAATATTTCTGCTTTCATGTAGTAAAGGCTGCAATTTAACTCGTGAGAGCTGGTTTAAAGTGTAATAAGTCATTGTGGGTGTGTTGAAGGAGGAGACCAGTTCATACTGGGGATACAGAAGATTTTAAGTAGCTCCTAAAAATCATAACATGATTATTCTTTTTTTTCATCACTCTTTTGGATTACAGTTATGAGAAATACTTGAGTCTTTTTCTTTTTTTTTTTTCCTTTTGCTTAAGCAAGTTTAAATTTTACTGCCAGTCTTGGTGGTGTCTGTTCTGGAGAGTTGCAGGAAAAGCTGATAAGGGCATAGGACAGAAATCTTTGTGCTTATCTCGCTGCAACACATGGAGCTGAGAGTGCATCCTTTTCCTGTCCTAGGACAGGAGACGTAAACTGACCATCTCCTGACAGCAGTGACTTCAAACAGAGCCTCTAACGTCTAGAGGCTAAGAATCTTCTCTCAACTTCAGAGGCCAGCTAGGTGAAAGTGGGTCACTGGCTGTTTAGAAAGCTGGTTTTATGCCAAAAAAACACCAAAAACCCAAACCCAACAACACATTTTTGATAACTGCTGGGTCAATAGACACCCTTCTAAACATCATAGTGTTTTGTGGGTTTGGGGTTTCTTTTTTTCCCCAAAGGGCATAAATTCAGTATGACATATGACTCCTAATTGTTTATTTAGACTTCTAGCAGAAGGTGAATTAAATATAAAACCAAAAAAGAAAAAGAATTAGCTGTTTGTTGGGTTATTGTTTTTTTTTTTCTCTTGAGTTTTATTATAAAAGTCAGAGTTGTGCTATCAGATTTGGAACAAAGGTCAGACAAAAATTGTCCTCAAAGAAGGGGTTTTTTGGCCAGTGAGTGTCCTTTATAGACAAACATCAGAAGTTTTCTTTTATGTATTGTCTTTAAGTGACCTAGAAATGAAGGGTCTAAGTCAAAGGGAATGTGAACTGGAGCAAAGAGAACCTTCCACCAGGACTGTCTGAGCCTCAGTGTGACTGGACCTTAGGCTCTTAGCCAAGGTCTGTGCTGGGACTCTACATGAGGAACCAGTTCTTGGGAAAATATAAACACGGTTATGGATTGGTTAGAGCAGCTCATTTCTGTGACATCTAATAACTACATCTCACTCCTAATTTTCACCACAAGATAGGCACAAAAGGCTCCAGCTTGCAGCTCTTCTTCTGGACCCATGTGGAAATATACCACAGTGAGACCAAAGCCCAGGAAGAGAAAAATCCAGGAACAAATCCAGGAGACACACATCAAATATTGATGCTGTACAGCTTGGGGCAAACTGCTTCACTGCTTTCTGGGCCTTGGTGTCCCTACTGGTAGAGCAGCCCAAGAACTCCATGATAATGCCAAGTTCAACACAGAAGATCACAGTGGGAAAGAGATTCTGGAAGTGCATTTTATTTCTCTTCTAATTCCCTGCCTGCCTGGCAACATAGCACCTTATAGAGTGGCTGTGCTCTGAGGTCAACCTTCAGAGATGGCACCAGATCTTCAATCACCCAAGAATCCCAGGACTACTGCAGTCTGCCCAGGTTGGGTGGCAGCATCACGTGCTGCCACCTCAGCTGAAAGGTGCAGCCTTGTTCTTTGATCATTTCTTTATCACTCTGACATTGGCCTGCCTTGCCAACACAAGTCTCCTCATCTGCTTCATATGTTAACCTCACCAAGGCTGAAGAAATAGGAATGATCTCATCCTTGCCCTTTGTTTCAGGATGCAGAAGGGTTCTTCCAGATTGATTGATTTGATTTTGATTTTGATGGGTTTTTAACAGTCACTCCTGGTAAATGCGAGAACTCAATGAATTATTGGCAGGAAACCTCAAAGCTTTTCAGCTCTGGTCTGGAATTTGAGGTTTGCTACAGTCCTTAATCTCAGCTCGTGGTCACAGAACTTCGATACGGGCTGGCTTTGATTGGAAAACCAGCAAACTTTTATCTCTTTCCTCCTTCCAGTCAGATACGTTCCTGTCCCAGCGAGCCCCAGATAACTTCCTAAACGCAGCTCAGATGGTGCAAAGTTGCTCTGGGACCCTTCAGCTGTGGGATGAATGAATGGGATCCCTAGAGTCGTGTGATTAATCTCATTATAATCTCAACTTTCTAGTTCTCTTCCAGTCTCCATGAATCAGATGCAAATTGTACCCTGTAGAGTTGGCTAATCTGTCATCTCTAGCAGACTGTCAACTACCTGTCCAGACCTTCTCTTCTGGTATTTAAAAAATCACCTTGGAACCTTTCACGTTGTCTTTCTTACATGGCTGTCAGCTCTCCAGGATTCATATTCTTTCAAGCTCTGCTTTGAGGACACAAACACAACTGTTGGCAGAAGTTGCAAAAACTTTTCCTAGAGTGCTACAAATCTGAGACCAGGTGAAATTTCTTGAGACTAAGGTTTTTCTTCCTCCTTCAAACTAGTGATGGACAAAAGGCATAAACCTTGACAGTTTCAGATTCCAGATCCAAATATAGGGATGCTGATGCTGGTCTTCTGGGAAACAGAGCAGCTCGAGCTGGGAGTTCAGGTCCAACCTTACACCCACATCCCCTTTTCTTCAAGGCAGGAAAGCTGGAAACTGGTCTGGGCACTGGGTGTGAAGATCCCAGTCTGCACCTTGTGCACAGCTCACCCTTCCCCTACACTTTGAAACCTTAGATCAGCTTCCCCTCTCTGAACCAGTTTTACCTTCTGCACTAGCACAGAGAATGCTGTGACTGGTTAGATGATGTGCTAGGAACTGGGGTGGAAATTACAGAGCCAGGAATTGGGGGTGGTGATTCCACTCACCCTTCGTTACCAGGACCTTAGTATTTCTTTGCAAGGTTCCCTTTTTCACCATGGGTTGGTCCTGTTTAGGTCTGACACTGATCAACTCTTTTGAGGCTTTCCCATAGCAGAGATATTGCTGCTCCCTAACTCTTGTGTAAGGAAACTTGCCATTTGCTTTCAAACCTAAAGAAAAAATTCCAGTAGCTGCTGCTTCAGTCCTCTCACAAAGATCTTGACCCGCAACTGCAATTTATCACCCATCCTCCACATCACTTGGCTGCCATCCGACGGGACACGTTAGGGAGTTTAAGTAATTCCTGTTGGGTATTGCACAGCTCAGGGAGGCTGTCACTCATCTCTCAAAGCTACCCAGGCTTCAGCAGCGTGGTAGGAACCGTTGTTACGTGAGTCGCAATCAGCTTTTCCGTGCCCCGGGACATTTGGGAAGCTAACCTCACCTCCTGCCAGAGATTTCATGACTGTTGGTAAATTCCTTAGTTACTTGAGAAGCCGTTGCTATAGAAAAGGGCCTTTTATGCATGTTTGTACTGGCTTGTCTCAATGAGTGTCAGGACTGGCATCTGACGGGGCAAAAAAAACCTGTCAGTATCTGCCTTCTGATGTTAGCATTGGCAGCAGCTTCTTGGAACCGGTGCAGGGAAGTAGCTCTGGTGGCCAAATTCTTTCAAAATTCAGATATTACCTGTTTGAATGTTTTAACTCTTTCGTGAGCTCTCTAAATCTCACCTTTTTCTGTTACCAAGCTGCTGTCCACCAGAGCTTCTCAAGACAACATGCAAGGTGATTTTTCAGAGGCTGCAGTTCTTAATTCCTCGCTTGTGTGTTTCTCTGCATTAGGTTTCTTTTCATAGGAGGGAAGTTTGGAAAGGACCTTAAGGGCTTCTCACCTCAATCACTGTTTCTCTAGGAGGGATCAGCTCTGTTTGCATCATTCTTAGACGTGTTTAAAGGGACAAACCACTAAATGGGTGCCTCTCTTACCTGAACTCCACAGACTCTGCACAGTCTGTTGTGTGCTTGACTAAACATGGGAAGGCTTTTCCAACTCAGAAAATGTATCTCTGTCACTGTTATTTACTATTTATTTTTACTGTTTCACTATAGGGAGCAGAACATGGAGAGAAGATCGTTGTTCTCTTCCAACCTTTGACATTAATCCTAGGAATTGTAAACCCAGAATCACACATTCCTGCTTGTAGCCTTGGTAAGAGTTTTAACAGCTTCTGGCATGGCAAACAGAGATGTGACTGGCATATTTTCAGGTTTTTTTCCAAAGTCTGGGGGTTTTTTTCACTCTAAATTACCATTTTCTACTTAGAGCAAGTACAACCTGACCACCTTAGTGTGCAGGGAATGGCTCAAACTCTGACTCTGTAGTGTAGCACCATAACCATTACCACGACCCTAACCCAACAGATTTTTGCTGTGTCTGGCCTTTCCTCTGAATATATTTTAGAGAATTAAACAATATAAAATGGTCCTTTTCAGTTTAGAAACTCTGTGGGGGAAGATGCTCTGTAGTACAGGTGAACCAGGACAGATGAGTGGTTGACCTGCTGGAAAGCAGCTCTTTAGAGAAGGACCTGGGAGTGCTGGTGGTCAGCAAGCTCACCATGAGCCAGCAGCAGGCCCTCATGGCCAAGAAGGCAAATGGTCTTCTGGGGTGCATTAAGAAGAGTGTGGCCAGCAGGTCAAAGGGGGTTCTCCTCCCCCTCTACTAGTAAGCTATAGTAGTGTGCCCTAGTAAGGCCACATCTGGAGTATTTTCTCCAGTTCTGGTATTCTCAGTTCAAGAGAGACAAGGAACTACTGGAGAAAGTCCAGTATAGGCTGCAAGGATGCTGATGGGCTGGAGCATCT
>VWZY01001273.1:0-23282 GCA_013399075.1 Chloroceryle aenea | reverse complement strand
CAGCTTGGTGTCATCCACAAACTTGCTGATGGTGTACTCAGTCCTGCTATGTAAATCATTGATAAAAATGTTAAATGAGACGGGCCCCAGTACAGACCCCTGAGGGACACCACTTATCACTGCTCTCCATCTGGACTTTGAGCCATTGACCACTACTCTCTGGATGCAGCCATCCAGCCAATTCCTTACCCACTGTCCACCCATCAAATCCGTATCTCTCCAGCTTGGCAAGTAGGATGTTGTGGGGAATCATATCAAAGGCATTGCAGAAATCCAGATAACCATTATCAATGTTTATAAATATCTGAAGGGTGGGTGTCATGAAGATGGGGCCAGTCTCTTTTCAGTGGTGCTCACTGACAGGTCAAGGAGCAAGGGGCACAATCTGGAACCCAGGAAGCTCCACCTAAACAGGACAAGGAAATTCTTTACTGTGAGTGTTACAGAGCACTGTACCAGGCTGCCCACAGAGGCTGTGGACTCTCCTTCTCTGAAGAATTTCAAAACCTACCTAGACTTATTCCTGTGAAACCTGCTCTAGGTGGTCCTGCTTTGTCATGAGTGTTGGACAAGAAGATCTCCAGAGGTCCCTTCCAATCCCTGTGATTCTGTGATATATGGTATTATTCATAATGTGCTCTAGATTAGAGAATTCCATAGTATAAATCTGATGACATATCTAATATACGTGTTTCTAGAACACTTGGAATACAATTTAAATAGCTCAGTATATCAAGAAAGATAACAGATCAATTAATGTGCTAGTAGCCCTGACAAGAATCAAGATCACAAATACATAGAGTATTGAAGAGGGTCCCTATGGAGAGCCGGCCAAGTAACAACAACCACACCAATATGGCTACAGATCATCCTCGTTTATTCTCCTACGCAGTTTGCTTATATAGTCTCCTAAGCTGTACACGGATACATTCACTACTTTCATTGGATAGCAGTTACAAGCACATAAAGTAAACTCTAAGCTATGCATTTGGTTATATGCATCCGGGTACATGTTCTGTACACACCTCTCTTGCAGATAATACAGCTCCTTCACATTCCACTCTCCTGCCTGCTCAGTGCTGGGCTTCCTCCCCCTTGCTGCCCTTTACAGTGATCTTAAGAACACTCAGGACTCACGCTAATTCAGTCAGGGTTGTCCAGTCCTTAAAGGGCCATCGCAACACCTTGTTCAATAAGGAATTTCCCCTACAGAGTATTTTCTTGCCTCAAAGAAAATAATTCAGAAAGAAGATGCAATTGTAAAATGAGGGAATGAGAGTTCCCAATATCTGACCCTGAGAAATTTGCACTTTCCACTGGTGGAACTGAATTTAATGAGTGAATAAAATGGAAAAACCACTAAACCAAACAAATAAAAACAGTACAGGCTTACACACACAAAATAACACAACTGCCCTCTGACCAAAGCACACCAACCCAACATATACATTTATTGTTGTCCTACACTTGCCTTGGCTCTCATCCCCTCTCCTCTGGGGTAGATGGCCAGGCAGGTAGTGGGCCATTTCAGCTACAGAAATAGTGCAGGGAATGCTTGAAATTAGCCGCAACCCTCCTAAACACCATAACAGCAAAGAGAGGTGAATCAACTCAGTGCAAGACGACAGAGGTAATCAGAGGGCAAATGAAACTGGGTGAACTATTAGTGAATAAGTGTTCTGATGCCTCTAATAATTGCACTGAATCAACAGACATAGTGAAAAAAGTTCTCCGTTTGCCATTCAAAAATATACATCCTAATTATAAAATGTAATTTATATTATTAATTTCAAATGTACCTGTGAATATGTCATTGTGAAAAAACAATTTTTCCAAAGATGCCACAGAACACAATTCTGTTCAAAGTCTTCAGCAGCTTCACCAGCATGAAATAATTAGGTATTAATTATATCCCATGTTTCTAAGCCAAATATGTTAAGCTATGATGAGCATGATGCATTTAGATTCAGGTCACTTAAATGTATGCACAAAAACATACCTGCCACTGTCAAGATGGCCAGAAAAAAAAAACCAAAAAAAAACAAAAAAAAACCCAAAAAAGAGTCTTTCTAATCCAGCCTTCCAGAGAGATGAATTATCAACAAATTCTCTTCCTGGATTACATAAAAAAAACCCTAACTTTCCTTGACCAATATTCCTGTGTGATTCTAGTGTTCCTCATTAAAATTATAATACAGACTGAGATATAACATAGACCACACTTGTTTAAAAGCCTTCATAAACTCATACAATACAGGAAAATTCAAGCAAGATCAGTGTTCTGGTTTATCTCCACATTCTTGCTTTTGAGGGATACCCATTCTTTTACAGTGCAAACTGACTGAGGGATGTTTTTTTGTTTGGTTCGGGTTTTTTTCCATCTAAAAAGCAGCTCTTAGGGACAAACTTTCTCAAAATTACTTCTCTCTGCTCTAGAGGCACATTTTCAATCTCACTGTATTGCTGGGTTCAATTTTGTAATAATAATATAAATCAAAAGTAAAAATCATATATGATAATCCTCTTCCTTCACCTTCTACTCTTCTCTGTACTAGTGCCTTTGAGCTCCTCTTTCTCCTTGTTCTTCCAAATATAAGGCACAATGTTTTATTTTTTATTTAACAATCACCAAAGCATAATTTCCCATAAATGCATGACAATGTGTGAATGTATAATTTATCAAAGGTGAGGCATTTATGTTACATGATTATTTCATAAGTAAGATGAAGCAGGCAATTCCTGAAGATAAATAACTTGTAAGACATGTTATACTATATCTGCCTTACTATATTAGGAAGCATTAACAAAATATATATCTTTATATATACTGTTATATATCTTTGTAACCAAGAGTAACTTTGTTATAAAACGAATTATGCTGAAGAGGTTGGACTCTAATAAGTTTGGACTGGTATTTTCATAGTCACTTCCTTAAGAAGTCAGTGAAGCTTAAAATTTCTTCTAATACAAAAGGACTTGTAGTACTGTCATGGGATCAACGACTTTACTGGTGAGTAACATTATGTCATTAAAATATCTGTGTACGTGTCCCTCAGGTCATACGGTATTAGTTTATCTTAGGCTCATACAGCCTTATGCTAATCTTTGGTGATCCTCCTTTTTTATCTGCCTCTATATATGCTCAAACACCTGTATGTCACTACTACTAACTTCTTCAGACAGAATAATCATATACTTTTATCTCATTTACTTTAAAATTAAACAACACCCAACCAAACAAAAAGCTACACACACAAAAAAACCCAAACAACAAAAATCACAAAAGGAAAATAAAGGGCACTGAAAGTAGAGAAATATTTGTCTTAGTTTTCCGTATGTTTCTGAATCCTCATTACTACATACGACAGTTTTTAAAGACATGAAGAGCAGAATAAAGGCACCCAATTTTGTATCTGAGTATCAATCACCAACTTTCACAAGTGTCACATGAGCTGCTGTGTATACCCAGGGTCCTAAAAACCTACTAAATGACACCGAAAAAAAAAAAAGTCCCAAAGAAAAAAGTTGGTAAAACCCAAAATCTTTCTGGTAGTATGGGGAAATAAAAAGAACTACAAAAAGGCATCAGCTAAGGAAGGTTACCTTTTTTTGGTCAGATATCATCACCCTAGATAATTTTTTTTTTTTCGTTCTGCATTTCAAAACTACATACAATAAGCAACAGATCTTCTATCAATATGTAATGAGGAGATACATGATACAGCAGTTGCAAGACTGTTTTCAAGAATGAGAACAGGACTGAAAAAGCTGCAAGTAGTTCAAAAGACAGCACCCCGCTTATCTTATGTCATCAAAGATGATTTCAGCATCCTGTACATGACATTCTGAATGCTAAACTGTCTCTTCACTGAATGTCAAATAAAACATTAGACTTTTACACATAATTTTCAGCTTCATAAGTGGTAAAACTTACAACAATAATACATCTGCATTAAGATACATACTCAGAGAAAAGATATTATTTATTTGTTTAGCTCTTCTACAAGCCAATGTAGCAGAGAATTAACATATCTTAAGAGTATAATAAAACTGATCCCTTCCTCACATAACAATTTTTTTTTTCAATCACTTTAAGAGTTTTCTAACAAAATAAAGACTTTCAACCGAAACCACTTCAATAGAAAAATCAAATTTCCTCTGAAAAGAAAGACTTGATTAAAAATGGCAGTATTTCCCCAAACTAGTTTATATGAATGCTTTTGCACACTAAAGTTTTGAGCCTTACAGGTTAAGAATGCTTTTGTATTTTGAAAGTGGTATCAGGGATACTTACCCCAGAAAGGGTTCCTGGCTAGCATAAGTGATTTCAGGTAACATACAGCATAAGAAAACACATAAGAATATCTTCACTCTGATTTTGGGGTTCTAGAAAATTGCAACCTAAAGGGTAAAGCAAAGAAGAAGATATGTGAAAGTGAGCTAAGAACTTGAAAAGTAAACAGAACGTATATAGAATATAGTACTTTAAAAAAATAGCTTATCCAAGGTTAGCCTTTAGGCAGGACACCTGAAAATGAAGCAAATTTCTTGTACGAGGCATCTTTCTTACCTCCTATGAATCTACAGAGAGCAGAACCACCATCTTCTGCTCCTTTTGGGAGGAAGCTTAAAAGTCATTTTCAAACTTCAATGGTTAGCACCTGCTGTGAGTTTGCTCTAAAATGCTTATCACATGAAACCAGTTTCAGTGGATTGAGGTTTAACATATAAGTACACTGGATGGAAACAGATTGCTCACAGCTATGTTTATTTTTGTTTAAACATGTTTTGATTACTCTTTCCTAATACAAAATTAGAGACTGCATTGCTCTTTGCTACAAGCACCCTGAGGACCTGGTCTTTCATTCTTACTGTATTAGTTCAATGTGTTCTTTGAACCAATTAAAAGACTAACCTTTCCATTTGTGCCAAATTAGTAGCAAGATACATCTTCTTTTACCCATCATTGGAAAATATTTTCTTTGATCCTGATTCTAAAAAAGGTCCTAAACTCCAAAACAGATGCTTCATTATATACCACTTGCATAATTGTTCCCTTGTTGCTAGGGGAAACACAGCTTCTTATACTTTTTAAATAATTAGGACTTAAGCATTGAGTGTTGCTTAGTATAAGGACTGGCTGAATAATGTTTGCCAAACAATTTGATGAATTATGCCACAATAATAATTTGCATAAAGTCAGAATTGCTGAATTTCTTATTTATTGAAGTGTAACAGCTGGTTCAGGATCATACGACAGCTATGACAGTCACTGGTGCAAAAGTTGAGGTCAGGGAGATTAAAAGGGGAAGACAAAATAGGGCTGAGGGAGCAAGCTGGTTCACTTTGTAATACAGGAAATATAATGATAAGCTTAATTTGTATGATATATCTACTGGTTTTAAGATTATGCAATTAAAATAAAAGACGACAACAGGACAGATGCAAATGTATGATGCTGAAAAAAGAAGTAATTTGCTATGTTTTTTTTTAAAAGGTCTACAAGACTTAGTCTACTCCAAAGGCATGTCAATGGGAATACATGCTTATCTTCTTTACTTTGTCTTTGAAAACACCACCTGTACCTCATCCACAAAAATAAAGTTTTATTGCTATGTAGTTGTGAATCTGATCAGTGGGCACAGCTGTGGTTGATATTCTCCCTCTAGGAGCTCTGAGCATCCTCTTATAAAATCATAAAATCCTGGGTACATACTCTTTGGATTTTGTTGGGGTTTTCTTATATTGGTGAATATTTGCTCAGTAATTGTTAAAAGACTTCAGTCAACACTTACTGTTATTTTTTACCACTGCTTCTCTGTGAGAATGTCCTTTACCTTTGGTTGCAGGAACTGCACTTTGCATCAATGCAGCTGGCTACTTCTCCATAAGTTAATGCACCACTGAATGCCTAAATAATGCCTCAGGATATCAGGAAGATTTTGTCACCTGCATCAAGCCAAAATGAATTCCAAATCAAGATACAAGTTAAATTCTTGGGTTTTCCACAGATTTCTCTTGTGAAACCAAGGAAGCAGTTTCATTCTGTCCAGTCAACAGATCTTCATCAGCAAAATGGAGAGATAATATCCTCCCTTTATCAGCTGAGTGCTTCTTATTAAAGTTATTCTAAAACTGTAGCTACTGAACATGTAAACTGACAGATACACAGATAAGCTTACAATAGTATTAATGGGATTGTTTTCAGTATTAGAGTAAATGCATTGGAAGACTTAATTCCTTGGAACTGTCAATCAAGAACTTTATAGTAACATTAAATTTGTGCTGAAAAAATCCTAATTATTGCAAGAATTCTGACTTTGCTCCTGAAGGAAACATGAATCTAGGCTCTTTTATTTCACTAGTGCTACTGAAAGTAGCCCTCACAATATTGCAGAAAAAGAAATAAATTAAAATCAATGCATCTGTAGCCTTCTTTTTGAACAACTGAGATTGCTTTTTATGAAAAGCAAATGGTGGACATGTTCTAATCGTAAAGATTTCCACAGATGACAATACTAGCATATTTACTACGCAACTAATTGATTTGCTCTAAGAGTTCTACGCAGACTTAAAACTGATGTTGAAGTCCACTATAGGTGACAAACCTGAGTGGAGAAAAAAGAGGTAGACTAAAGCATAAGAATCTGTGGTGGAATATAAAGGTTCAGGAAGGCTTATGTAATCAGTATCATAGAAGACAAAACCCAAAGGACCCCCCAGTATTAAAGAAAAATCTAAGGAACCCTTCTGAGACCAAATTTAGCAGTCAGTTTTGTGGGTCGACAATTGTATGAGAGGAATATTAAATTTGTGTTATATTGAAAAAAGCAATAATAATAAAGCAGTAATAAAATAATAGGAATGCAGTTTGGTAGTTCACCATTCTCCTTCCTCTTGATCCATAAAGGAAATTATAAGTCTTCCTCATCCTAACTTTAAAAGTTGGTTAGTTTGTGCAGATTGTTGTCCCTTACATACCAGACTGCATCAAAGAATATTCAGTCACATTTTACTCTCAATACAGTTGAACCTTAATCCCGGAAATTAAACTGCTTGGTTCTGCAGTTTAAAAATTTCCATTGGCTTTTACTGATATGAAGTACAAAGAGAAAAATTAGTCAGACTTCACAGTTCATAAGTTTTTACATGTAATATTCATTTGCATATAAATAATATTTTATCAATTACCAGGAGTTTAGAAATGTTAAGGACTTCCTTACATCTCCTCATCAAAACCAAATAAAATTAAAATAAACCCACCAAAACCAAACAAGTAAACAAAAAAGATGAACAAAACCTGAAAATTTTTGTTGATAGCTGTTCATCAAGACAAATTAGTTATAAGGATAAATGTGTTTTCAGTCTCAATTTAATTTGTATTTGTTTATACTTAATAATTCAGTACAGATTCTAAGTGTTTTAGATGAACTTCTAAGCTAAATCACAAGTCAATTTCATGATTTTTAAAATTATTACCATTAGGTGTGCATTATAGCTTTTATATTTACTTTTATATTTATTTTGGGAATCTACTTTTGGGTTTTGTTTTTGTTTTTTTTTGTGTTTTGTTTTTTTTTCTTTTTAGCTTTGTTCAATGCATACTAAATGATTCTTGGATAATTGAACATACATCTAAAAATTAATTTTATCCAGTTACTAATTTTATCCTTTCATTGCACACACATAAATAACAGGCAAAATTGCAGAGTAAAAGATTATTTATTTTTTCATTTTTACTTGCTTATGGCTCACAGGTATCTAATTACACCAATTCTACTTGTGTCAGGTTTTCCCTTAAAGAATATAAAAAAGACAATACAGTTCATTTAAAAAAAGAAGCAGCATACTGAAAAAAACCCAGATCAATTATAGACTAATGAGAACTAATTAGCTTGAAATGGCTTATGCTAAAAATACAGAGAAAATAAAAAGCATTGTACAAGTCTTCCCAAGTAATTGAGACCTATTCTGAATGGGGAAAATAAATAAATAAGTTAATCCTGTAGTCAAAGTCAGTGTTAATAATACCTAAAAGTTTTTGCCTGATATTGATTTTCCTTTTCCTTTCTGCTTTGGTTTCAGACTTTTGCATATAAATATATATATGGTTAATGAAGGTACATAATTTGTTTTGTATTTAAAGAAATTTTCTGCTTTCTGAAATACAGATCTTCAAGATACCAGTTGTTTGGTTTTTTTGTACTTTATATTTGTGCTTTCTTTCATGGTTGGGGTGTGTTTTTTCTAATCTTGCTAATGTCTGTTTATCTGTCTTGCTTATGTTGGATCATTTTTTATGAGATTTTTTTTTAATTTCCTCTAGCCTCCTTTCAATGTAGAATAATCTCTTCTCAAAAAAAATATATATTTAGAAATCCTTATGCTGAATAAATACTTATAGTTCAAATCCTCAAAAACATTTTAATTTTAAGAAGAAATTAATGAAGGGAAAATTTTTGCCAATACTCTAATTTTTCAGGTCAGTTAATGCCAGGAAAATGAAGAAACTGTGGAAGCTCTTCAGGCACTACATTGCCTAAAACTATGAAGCTTCATGGCTAAGTATGTTAGAGCTAACTTCATAATACTTAACTGGAAAAATGTACACTTTCCTTTTTAAGATTTTCCTAGGTTACCTATTTGGAAAAAAATTTACTTTTCTATGAAAAGTCGTAACATCATGAAACAATGACATTTGAAAATACTGCTTAGAAGTAGTACTTAGAAGTACCGTGTGTTCCCTTGTAGGAAGTGAAGTTACGGTCTCTCCTGACTTCATCCTTCATAAAACTCCTCTCCATCACATTTTGTTTCCCATAATCTATCCCGATCTTGTCTTTGAAAAGAAAGACATAACAGCAGATATTTTGCAAAGTTTCTGCTCATATATTAAAAAGGAGAGGCTCAAACAAAAGACTTAGATTTCTTAAAAAACTCATGCAAAGGCATTTTTTTTTTAAAGTCAGCAATTTCACCAATATTCTGTAGTACAAGTCCTAAGATTGAACCACAAAGTGTCACCTCTCTTTCAGAACTAGTTGGAGTTACGGTCTAGGTGAGAAAAATGTAAATTATTTTTTAGGAAATTAACTACTTTCCAAAATAAACAGTTGTGAAAATTTAAAAAGCTAGTTTATCTCAAATTATTTGAGATATTTAAGGTATGAATTCAACTTGAACCTTCTCAAAGTAATGTCATATTTCTGAATTGTTTTGGACACTACCATTCCCCTTTCTTAGATGCAGTTACACTTTTCATGGAATACTCTAATATTTTATCAGAGATCAAACTCTACAATCTGTATGAATAAGGCATTTGCTTAACTGGATATCTAAATTGCATGTCCTGATTTAAAGCAGTAGTTAAGTGTTCCATTAGATATAGAATTTCAACAAAATAAAAGAACATCCATGTTCAAAATTATCCTAAAGCATTCTAATTTAAGCCTTTGTGTGATTCAGACAGGATGGATTTGAAGTATGTCTTCCACAAGCTGAGTGGAACAGACCACTAGACTAATAATAAAAGGCAGAAATCCGTCTAGTGCAAACAAAGTCTAGATTTAATTTCTCTTGTCTTTCCTTCTACTTAAAGTGCCTGTAATAAAATGCACAGGCCTTGTTTCACATTACATAAAACCTGGTTTCAAGTATGGAGCTAATTCATTTATACATCCATTTCAATAGATGATCTCCCTTCCTGCCCAGATTCTTCTGGTCAACTCACAAACTCATGGAAAACTAATATCCATCCCACAGTCCCAGTTAGAGGCACCAGAACTGAGAGTGGTTTTGAAGCTATTCAGAAACTGTCATAGTGAAATTGTTTTAGTTTGCTTCTGCTTTGTGTCCCAGCTTGCTTCATTTTGTTCTTTGCTAGCTTATAGCACGCCAAACAACATGGCTTAACATGTTATTCTCAACATTTTATCTGTTTCTTTGGCTCAGTTTCACTCTCTTACTGCCCTCTCATGCTGCAGTGTCAAATTTCTCATACAGTTCAATCTACAAGGCTGTGAAAACAGTATGTTTTAATGTGCAGTAGCACAAACCAATGCTGTGTCAGATCTAAACTCACACAAACAAGCATTAGACTATTATTTTGTCTTTACAAGTTTCTGACCATGATTTCACAAGAACATTAAATGAAAATAGGATACTCAGCTGAGGAGAGATTTGGACAAGACAGATATGCAAATCTACAGTCTACAGCAAAAATTAAGTACTGACTTAAGACATAATGTTTTGGTTTTTTCTCTTTTTATTTTTTAAGAAAATAATGGGTAGAGCATGGAAAAGCTCATCCCATCTGTAGTGTTCTTTTTTGTTCTGTGTTTCTAGTGAACAAAATTGAATGTCCCAGTACTGTTAGATGTTCTTAAGGTTCGCGGCTCTTGTTCTTCCTTTCTATTAATCATCATTTCCAATGTTCATTCTGTAAACCTTTTTATTACAAAGGTTTGTGTTTCCTAGCTGTTCATAGCTGTTCGATACTAAATGTGCAAATTTAAATAATACCTTCACTTTTCTGGTATAACATTTGGTGAGAAAGTAGTTATGAGCTATGTTAGCACGATATGCATGGTACGGCACTGATTCAACACTATGCTTGATGTCAGCCACTTTGGGAATTTTTTTTCCCGTTACTGACAGCATATTTTACCAAAGTGCTGGGAGGAAAAAATTGCTGCAGTTTTGTGGTTCTTTTCTTCATATTACCCATTTGAAGACAATGAGAAAAAGTATTAGTAGTGGTAACAAGTTAAGTAATACTTAATGATTTTCTCTTAAAGATTTAAAAATCAAATGCAACCCCAAGATATTATCGCAATGGAGAAGGCACTCAACTGTGAAGCTACTTGAATACCTATTTCCCACATGACATATGGCAGGGGCTTGTAGCTCAAACACTTGCAACAATTCTCTGCTTCCTGGGACCAAGGCTGGAACGGTGCCACTTCAGGACTTCAGAATGCAATATGAAATATTTTCAGACTCACTACCTTCATACTTAATTCTTAAAATGTTCATTATTAAAAAATTTCAAAGAATGTGTCTTTACTAAGACACCCACTCTTAGCCATGCCTGTTTGCTTTATCAGTATTTTTTTTTTTTTCTGGTTATTTCATTATGAGAAAAAATCTGACATACCCACTATTTTGACTCTGGGTAAGTCTTCAAAATAACACTTTCAAATTATGGAAAAAAAGAATAACCAAAACCTAAAGAATCTGTCACTTTAATTCAACTGAGACTTGGTTCATACTTACTCATAACAGATGGAAACATTTAATACTGTGTACCTTTTCAAGTTAGATATTGTTTAGAACAAACAAGTCTCGTCAGAGATTTCAAGGTTATAGTTGCTTTATTAACTATTATCAATATCCTTATGTCCTGCTGATTCTCTGAGGATATGTGCTGAGCTGAAAGTGGATATCTTGAACACTAACGCCTATTTATCAATGAAATGGTGACAAGTTTTATGGTAAAAATCACAAAATACATCTGAAATCTGATAATACTGTTCTGTTGGTTTGGGTTTTTTTTTGTCTCCTGGTTTGTTTTTTTTTTTGTTCCCTACAAAAAGGGACATTCTCCAGTAAACCAGGGTGGTTTTTTTTTAGAACAGAAAAACCTTTGGAAACTAAGCAAGTCTCTGAAACACAGTATCAGATACTTTATTCTTTATGTACTTCCAATAATGTGGGTTTTAAGCAACCAGCCCCAGTCCCCTACCACTTGAAAAGTCCTTCAAGACTCCTTGACCAGTTACTGTTGCTAGTTGACCCATATAACAAGATTTCTTGTATATCGCTATGCTCTATATCCCTTAACATGGTCTTATGGGGCTCAGGGGTTTTTCTTCTGTATTTCTTGCTGTAACTGGGCATTTTTCCAAATATGTAACACAGTGAATTTTAAGACTTCCAGGAAAACAACTACTGAGCATATTTTCATAACAGTCCTGAGCATGTACAGAATATATAGTGTACTTTCTCGCTTTTCAAATAACATATATTTCATCCTTCCTGCACAGACAACAGAAATTCCAGTGCTGTGCAGAGGACATCTAAAACTCTTAAGATGTTTGCTTTCTTTACAACAATTAAGAATTATGATTCTTCCTGGTATTCAAAATAAATTATGTCTAATCCATCTGAGAATGGACATATCTGTATAAACTCAGAACTTCCAAAATTCTCCTAAAAGGAAAATTATTTATCAGACTATCTTTGGAAACAGCAAATAGCCCAGAGTTCTATATGGACATTAGGATTTGAGGCCACTTTTAGGAGATATGGAACATGAGTATATGTTATATTTTGACTACTTGTGTGTAAAAACCTAAGTGTACTGTGATTGACTGCCAATTGATCTTATCAACAACATTTTTGTTAAAAAAAACAATTCCTCTGATCTTGCAGTTCCAGTTGGTAGAAGGAAAGGTGGAGAATGTTAGCAAATTTTACTATTTGAGCACAGTAACAGTCAGCTTTTCCTGGCACACTGCCTTAGCATTGTTTATAAATGGTTTCTTTCCTTCAATCTCCTGCATTTCCTCTTCATACTCTGCTATTGTGGTCTAGTAAGCTAGACAATTTTATTTCTTGGCCAAAACCTGATATACTAATATCTCTATTAAAATTTTACTTGCCTGTCTCATTCTTGGACCAGCATGACACATGGCTGTTTCCCTCAGTCTTGCTTTTTCCTTAAAAATATTCTTCTTACTGTTTGTTCATTATCTGTTTGGTTGGTGTCCAAGGCCATATTCAAGCTGACTCCCTAAAGATAGTTCATTTTAAACACTGAATACTCTATTTCTGGATGTGATGAACTCCAGAGGATAATTGCAAGACATTTAGCAAGAAACTAAGTATTTTATCTGAATCACTGATAGGAGCTTCACAGATCTTTTTTCCACCATAGATACCGTAGCTCTTTATTACGTTTGGAAATATTACTGAATGAAAATTTGTTTGTTTTGCTTCCTGGAAGATTAATGCATATCTGTATTGATCAGGAACTGTTGAGATTTGGATACTTTTGCACGCTATGGTACCAAATTGACATAAAGTTTCAAAAAGAGATATATGTATTTATCTCACTATCAAGTTGTATACCTACAGCAGTGGAACAGTCCATATCTCAAAAAAGTGACTGTAGTGATACTAAAGACTTCTGGTTTAGGTAAACTTAGGGACTTCCATACTTTAATTGACTAAGAACAGATCTGTAGAATAGATAAGGGCAAATAGGAGCTTGAAAGTTTTAGTGAAAATCATGTCAATAATCTTACTCCATTTTTAGAGCAAAACGTTAGCTCACACATTTTTATATACTTTTCTGTAGTTTAGTGTTTAAAATATTTAAATTGCATTGTGTGGTTTTCATACCTTTTTCTCAGTTTCTTAGCAAAATATATATATTAACCTCAGCAAGGACATTGTGAAACATTACTCCTTATGTAGCTGTGATTGCTGTAGAGGTCGTGAACTCATATCAACAAGGATTACTTGACACAAAGTTATCAAATGATCAAAAGTTTCAAATTCAAAAGAGAGTTCCCAAAAAGCCAAAGGTGATGACTGTGACACATAATAATATCGAATCTTAACCCATTTAAAGCACAACAAAAAGTAGAGTTCACTCATAAGCTAAGCCACTACATTTTACGTCAAGCCTTTCTGAGTTTCATCTTCTTCAGCAGCCCAAGGTCAGTGTTCATGAATGATGCAGAGACATTTCTAACTGCAGCACAACCTAAGGTGTTAACAGTGGGATTAAACACATAGTCATCTTTTCAGATTTTCTGGATATCTAAACTGTGGATAGGAAAGACAAAAGGTGGAAAGGAGGTAGGAGCATTAAAAGGGACAATGAATTCGTAACTAAGTACAAACAAATACTACAACAAAGAGCTTTTGGGTAATCCAGACTTAATGAGATTATCAGAGAAAGAGAATGTGTGGAAGGAAAGACATCTATACTGGACAGGGATGCTTTGTTGAAACATAGTTTTGAATTTTTTTATTTTTTTTTACTTCAGAGAGTCCAGATCAATGGTACCTTATCTTTCTCTCTTTTCTTGCATTTACAAATAAAACATACTTCAAAAACACCAGCTAAATACTTATAATGAATAGGTCCATTAGTACCAATCCTATGAAAATGCTCTATCCTACCCCCAATCAGTGCATATATTTTGATTCATAATATGTACAGTTATATTAAAATGAATGAGAGAGGTTTATGCACATTAAACCAGAAAACCCCACAACTTCATGCTGAAACTGGGGAATCAGAAATAAAAGTAAATTTGCCTAGACAGGGCAAATGGCTCACCTTACCTTCAAGACATTGATTATAATTTGCATTTTGTAGGAATTTGTAAGTGCACTTGTATGTATCTTAGAAACACATGTACATACTTAATTATAGATATGTATGGGAGACTGGAAGGAAACAAGTGCAGCTGGAAGGAAACAAGTGCAGTTGTGTAAATACCCAGAAGAGGCAATTGCATTATGGTGTAATGTTTATCATCTACTTCAAAAGATTTCAGGCTTCCGTATGTCACTTCAATGCACAGTGCAAGAATGTCCACACATATAAACAATATTAAAGACCAAAGTGCTGAGCCGAGCAGCCCTGGTTGCTGGCATGATCCACAGCAGAGCGCTACAGCATGGTGCACAGCTGACTTTCCTGATCTGGAGGGAACCTTCTAGGTGAGCTGAGACGCCCACCAGGATCCTGAAGCTCAGGGACAGCAGCTGACAGGACATTGTTAGGGCCAGGAGCAACAGCAGCCAAGGGTCCACCCCATCTATAAAAGCAGGACCTAGGGAGCATGAACAACCAGAAGCACTGTGGCCAGTGTGGGGAAATAAAGCGTAGTGCATCAGCAAGGGCATGGTGCATCAGTTTGTGCAGAAGAGTGCACAGGAAGGGTGCTAAAGGTCTGTGAGCTTGAGCAGGGAACAGTGGTATCCACACAGCAGAGGCCTCTAAGCTCTCCACCCACCATGAATGATGCAGCTTCCCAGGTGGAGCTCCAGGGGGCACACACAGCCCCCCAGGTGTCAGGCTGCAGACTACACCTGCCTTTCACACCAGTGCAGGGCAGCAGCAGTGAGGAACTAGTGTCAGAGCTCCAAGAGGAGGTGAGCAGGTTAAGGAGTGTCAGAGAGTTGTGAGAGAGAAACAGACTGCTGGGACTGCACCCTACCTTCCCTGGGACAGAGATGTTGAGTAGACAAGTAGACAGGATGCATAATATGGAGGATTCCCTGTCCTCCACTCACTGAGGAGTGCGGCTCCAGACCTGGGCTGACCCACAGCGGAGCAGTAGATTCCAGCATCCTGAGGTTTACTCAAGGTAGGGAAACACCAGGGGTGCAGCTGGAGATCCACCAGAAGTTGGCAGTTCTTGTGGAAGAGGCTGATAAGACCTGGACATTGCTAGTGCAATGTAAACTACACCTAAAAAAGAAGCCCCTGGGGAGCACAGCAAACAGAGTGTGTCATGGAAGGGCATGCAGAAAGGGTGCTGACACTCTGCCAGCTCAAAGGTAAGTTCAGTTGGTGCTCATCACCCTCTCAGAAGTTTAGCTACTGTCCCCACCCAGCAGAAAGCCATATTCTTGATGCTCTGCCAAATGGATGTGGCAAGCCAGTCCGCTCAGCCTGGTGGCAGAGTTGAGAGAAGTAGAAAGGGCAAGGAGTATCAGGGATCCTAAGCAAGAGACTAGTGAAGCCAGGATCTGCCCTCCCTGACACAGAAATAGGAGCACCCATCAGAAAATACCCAACATCAGAAGGACCCTGTAACCTCCCCACGTCAGGATGAAGGCACCAGCCTAAATCAAAGGAGTGAAGTACACACTTGGGCAACCCCTTCCTTACCCATCTCACCCCCTCGGGTTCCTTTGTACAAGAGGTATGAGGGTCTGGATGTCATAACAAGACCTTCTAAAAAAACTGTCCCCATATTTCTTTTAGGTCTTTAAGTACTGAAAGGCTGCAGTAAGGTCTCCCCAGAGTCTTTGCTTCTCCAGGCTCAACAACCCCAACTCTCTCAGCCTTTCCTCATAGGAGAGGTGCTCCAGCCCTCTGATCATTTCTGTGGACAAGGGAAGAGCTATGGATGTCATCTGTCTGGATTTCTGTAAGGCCTTTGACTCAGTCCTACACACCATCCTGCTCTCTAAATTGTAGAGATTTGGATTTGATGGGTGGACTGTTCTGTGGATAAAGAATTGGTTGTACGGTGTCATGCAGAGGGCAGTGGTCAATGGCTCAGTGTCCAGATGGAGATTAGAAACAAGTGCTATCCCTCAGGAGTCCATAGTGAGACCAGGGCTGTTTAGTATCTTCATCAGTGACATAGTGGGATTGAGTGCACTCTCAGCAAGTTTTCAGACGACACCAAGACGAGTGGTAGACTTGACATAACAGATGGATGGGATGCCATCCAGAGGGATGTGGATAAGTTTGANTGAGGGAAAGGCTGTGAATGTTGTCTACCTCAGCTTTAGTAAAGCCTTTGACACCATTTGCCACAGCATTCTGCTGAAGAAACTGCTCATGGCTTGGACAGGTGTACTCTTTGCTGGATAAATAACTGGCTAGATGGCTGGACCCAAAGAGTTGTGGTGAATTGAGTTAAATCCAGTTGGTGGCCAGTCACAAGAGGTGTTCCCCAGGGCTTAGTATTGGGGACAGTGTTGTTTAATACCTTTATCAATGTTCTGCTTGAGGGGATTGAGGGCATCCTCAGTAAGTTTGCAAATGACAATCAGTAGCACAGGAGTGTTGATCTGTTGGAGAGTAGGTAGTGTCTACAAAGGGATCTGGGCAGGCTAGATCAATGGTATGAGGCCAGCTGTATGAGGTTGAACAAGGCAAACTTCTGAGTCCTGTACGTGGGTCACAAGAACCTCATACAACACTGTAGGCTTGTGAAATTGTGGCTGTAAAGCCCTGGAACAGGCTGCTCAGGGAAGTGGTTGAGTCACCATACCTGGAAGAATTTAAGACATGCAGATGTGATGCTTATGGAGACGACTTAATCCTGAACTTGACAGTGCTACTNAGGTAATCAGGCCCAGTCAGCACATGTTTATGAGAGACAGATCCTTATTGACTAACCTGAACTTCTATGACAAGGTAGCCCATTTACTGGATGAGGGAAAGGCTGTGAATGTTGTCTACCTCAGCTTTAGTAAAGCCTTTGACACCATTTGCCACAGCATTCTGCTGAAGAAACTGCTCATGGCTTGGACAGGTGTACTCTTTGCTGGATAAATAACTGGCTAGATGGCTGGACCCAAAGAGTTGTGGTGAATTGAGTTAAATCCAGTTGGTGGCCAGTCACAAGAGGTGTTCCCCAGGGCTTAGTATTGGGGACAGTGTTGTTTAATACCTTTATCAATGTTCTGCTTGAGGGGATTGAGGGCATCCTCAGTAAGTTTGCAAATGACAATCAGTAGCACAGGAGTGTTGATCTGTTGGAGAGTAGGGAGTGTCTACAAAGGGATCTGGGCAGGCTAGATCAATGGTATGAGGCCAGCTGTATGAGGTTGAACAAGGCAAACTTCTGAGTCCTGTACGTGGGTCACAAGAACCTCATACAACACTGTAGGCTTGTGAAATTGTGGCTGTAAAGCCCTGGAACAGGCTGCTCAGGGAAGTGGTTGAGTCACCATACCTGGAAGAATTTAAGACATGCAGATGTGATGCTTATGGAGACGCCTTAATCCTGAACTTGACAGTGCTACTATAATGGTTGGACTTGATGATTTTAAAGGTCTTTTTCAACCTAAATGATTCTATGATTCTATCATCTAAAATGTTTACAGGACAAACCAAAACAAACCAGGTGCATATGTAAACCATAGAACAATGTTGGTCCTTTTGTTTTTAAGCAGTATGACTATGTCAATACAGTTTGATAAGTACATTGTTGATTTAGATTACTCATTCAGAAGAAAACAGATAAAATAAAGAACAAAACCAAAAGCAGCTAAAATAAAAGATTTTGCCTTATATCTCATTCAGTATCTATATTTGTGCAAAGTGATAATAAAAATTGTAAGACTGAGGGAGTCTATACCTTCACAAACTACAAGACAACTAAATGGTTCTCTGAAATTTCCTCTGTTTTTCAAAAATAAAGAGGTGGGAGCAGGGTAACATGGATACAAAACTTGAGTTTTTGTTGTGATACACAGTATCAAAACATACACATCCAACCATTGCTGTCAAAAGTTTGATCGTCTCAGGTAATGCTCAGCTAATTTAACCACAGTGTTAAAACTGTCAGTGGTACCCTCTGTGCAGTAATTGAATGGTGCTAAGATGCTTCATGACCTTTGAAAATGCCAGCTCCCAGCCAGGACCTGATGGAAAGCCTTTGCAAGCACACATATCCTTCTACAAGATGTAACTGCTGCAGCTGTCACAATTTTTTCGAATGTCAAACGCAGTTTGTCTTGTGTTTGGCATATTGAATTCTGTGCATACTGGTAGATGACAAGTCTTTTTATTTATTTCATTTAACAGTTTTCAGAGACATAATTAAATCCGTAGCATTGAAAAGCTTTTGTCTAAAAGGTGAAGTCTTTCTGACTACCTTCTAAGGCTTATGTATTAGCGGTCA
Source organism: Chloroceryle aenea (assembly GCA_013399075.1). Lineage (NCBI taxonomy): Eukaryota > Metazoa > Chordata > Aves > Coraciiformes > Cerylidae > Chloroceryle > Chloroceryle aenea. The sequence continues at coordinate 4,611 of VWZY01001273.1, read as the reverse complement.
TCACATGAAATGATTAAGAATTTTCACTTTCTGTTAGAATGTTACTTCACCTGAAGAATTTCAGCATTTATTTCTCATTTATTTCTGGCTCCTAAACTGGTTTATCTTTCATGAATGAAGTTCAAGAGGGCTTTTTCTGATTAAGAGGTGCTACAGTGGAGATCTATTCATGATTCTCTTTTATTAGTATCATATGCATACGTTTCCTTACATTACTATATACATAAAATACAAGGTTAGAAAAGAATATGAATCATAGGAGGTGGCATTTTACACTTCAGATTCTGATCTCAGTGAGAATTGTTTTAGGTAGTTTGCAGAAACACCAAAGAAGAAGTCAATGCCTATTCTTATACAGCTGACACTTCTGACAGATATCATAATTCACCCTTAAGAAAGAATAAAAATTTATATTTAATAGCAAAACATATTATCAAGAGGAATCGTCTGGCAGCATAGAAGACAGACTGCAATGGAAGACACAAAAATATACAAATGTAAACAAAGCTAGAGAAAGAGATCTAATATTTTTTGAAATTATTTTAGTAATAGATCTGGAGGGTGTAGCTGCTGCATCCAAAAATAGTCAATACAATATTCATCATAAACAAATTTAATATCACTCTTCTACTTATTTGTTTGTTTTCCTGGCTGAAAATAGTGATATATCATTTATTACCAACAGTAATATTCAAATTCATTTTTCCCTGGGCAGTAGGCAACTTTTCCACAAGACTATCTTAACAGTCAGAATGGACTCTCCATCAGCCTCTTCCGCTGGAGCTATGTTATATGAAGAAAAGGACTTACCTGAGAATATTGGTGGATGAGAAACTCAACATGAGCCATCAGTGTGCTCCTGCAGCCCAGAAGGCCAATCGTATCCTGGGCTGCATAAAGAGAAGCATGGTCAGTAGCTCAAGGGAGGTGACTCGCCCCCTCTACTCCACTCTTGTGAGACCTCACCTGCAGTACTGCGTCCAGTTCTGGAGCCTCTATTACAAGAAGGATGTGGGTGTGCTGGAACTTGTCCAGAGAAGGGCCACAAGGATGATCAAGGGGCTGGAGCACCTCTCCTATGAGAATAGACTGAGACAGTTGGGATTGTTCAATCTGGGGAAGAGAATGCTCTGGGGAGACCTTCTTGTGGCCTTCCAGTATCTTAAGGGTGTCTACAAGAAAGCTGTGGAGGGACTTTTTAGGCTGTCAGACAGTGATAGTACTAGAGGGAATGGATTAAAACTAGAGATAGCTTGATTCAGGTTAGATCTTAGGAAGAATTTCTTCATCGTGAGGGTGGTGAGGCAGTGGAAAACAGGCTGCCCAGAGAGGTGGTGGAAGCCCCATTCTTGAAGGATTTTAAGACCAGGCTGGATGGGGCTCTGAGCATCCTGATCTAGTGGGAGGTGTCCCTGCCATTGGCAGGGCAGTTGGAACTAGATGATATTTAAGGTCCCTTCCAGCCCTGACAATTCTATGATTCTATGAGATGTTCAGCATTCCTAAGTCTGAGCAGGTTCTCAAGCTTTTTATGATCACAACCTAGAATGCCAACAGCGTATCAAATACCTTCAAAATACCTTGCATTCTATGCAAAAGTTCCTCAGCTCTGCTCAGTTTTATTTCCTAAATTCCAATCTTGAGAACTACAGAACATCTCTTGCATGCTATTACTACCACATTACTTTTGGGCTGTATAATATATTGACAGATTTACTCTTTAAAATAAAACAGATTCATTTTCACCTTTTTTCCTTACTCACAGAGGTTGAGTCTTTCAATTATGCCACACACCAGTGACCTAACCATTTATCCAAATTTTATAGCAGTATTTCTTCTTAAAAGTATCAGCAACTTCTACTGAGCTATATGCAAACTGTCTTCAACCAAAACATATGAAATCATAGAATGGTAAGAGCTGGAAGGGACCTCTGTGAATCATCTAGTGCATTCCCCCTGCTAAATCAGGCTCACCTAGAGAGACACATCCGGGCAAGTTTTGAAAATCTCCAGAGAAGGAGACTCCACAACCTCTCTGGGCAGACTGTTCCAGTGTTCATAGAACCCTGCAGTGAAGAAATTATCCCTTTTCCAAAGTCTTTTTCAGTTTGAACAAAAAAGCAAAGACTGCAAAGCATTTAGACAAAAGCTTTTCCAAAGCAACTCCTGCTTAAAGTTTCCTTGAGGAATCAACTTGTTTATCTTTTGCCTTCCATATGTATTTTCCTACATTACATACATGATAGATATATGTAATAATGACNGCCTACAGGCAATCTATTGTACTAAATATGTGCACACAGTAAAACTTAAACCCTAACTCAAATACTCTGTCTTCAAAATAAAGTCAACATAAAAAGAGTTCAGGAACAAGAAAAANTTATTATTCTTATTTTGTCAGATTGCCTGTATATGCTCACATCATGGTTCCTCAGTCATGATATAAAAAAGTGTGTCATGCTGTCATAAAAAAAAATGGAAGGTTAGGATAAACTCTGGAACTGTGCATTGTAAAAGAAAGTCATTCAGTCTCTGATGGAAATCAAAACCTAGGTAACTAGTACCTTCTGATTCCTTACACTTCTATTTGTCTTTATACAAGGGTGTGGAAGAGACTTGCTCCTACAGGCAATCTATTGTACTAAATATGTGCACACAGTAAAACTTAACCCCTAACTCAAATACTCTGTCTTCAAAATAAAGTCAACATAAAAAGAGTTCAGGAACAAGAAAAATATTGCTCAACCAAAATCAGAGCCAATCTAAACCACCATCAACACAGAAGAAAGGGGTAATGGTGCAGGGTCACTTACAGAAAGGCAAGCAGAAGAGACCTAGCTTTCGGGTTTTACTTACTGCATTTTCTGGCAAGCGAGTAGCATATATGATACACATATAAGATTTTGTTTGTACTGACCTCACAGAGAAACAGAAGGCATACTAAAACCACACATTACTATGATGGGTTGTACCCAAACTTTTGGCCTGGTTGTTATTATCTGAATATTCCTGTAGTTTCTTTTTTATAGATCTATGGGTCAGAGGGAAAAAAAGCAAACAAACAAACAAACAAAAAACCACCCAGATTAAAAAAAAAACAACACAACCCAAACAAAAAAAGCTTAAACCTCTAATGTAGAACTTGAACAACGAGCAAACCTTTCTTTGATGTATAATGACCCATTACATATCCAATAATCTTTATAATATTATTAATATGAGTATGAATATAGCACAAATTGAAGATCTGCAACGATGCAAAAAATTCTCATTTTCCACTAGGAAGTACTTTTAAGTTATCATTCGGTTTCACCTATATGAAAAAGCAAAAAGAAAAATTCGCTATTTTATATACAAACACTTGTATAACTATCTGCTAGAATGTTATTAAAAATGTGGAATGAAACTTAACAGTCTGAGGTAAAGTACAGTTTGTCATGGAGCAAAACTAGTTCCTGTACGTTAACAACATAACTTTGTGACCTAACATGAAAGCAAAAATTAATTATATTTCTAACAGTACAGGCCTGATCAAAAACCCAATAATCAGAAGGAATCCATAGATTTGAGTGGGTTTTGGGTTTTTGCCTTTGTTTATGTAATGCTCTCATAGTTTTGCTGCTAGTCTTTGAATGGTACTTCATATGTTATTTAACAGAAAGTTTGATACATTAAAATTACTAGTTTCTGACACTGTCATTTAGTTTGTAAGATTTTTTTGAACAGTAAAATGTTGTATCACAGCTACTTTTTCATAAATGTCACACTTCATACACAATTTGCCTGCAATAAAATGCAAATTATACTTTCTGGGATTGTATTTTTTCATTGTGACATCTGGGAATTCAGTAAATTATAGAACTCAATTCTGCTTCTGTTGTTTTGCCAAGAGGATATTGTATTGGTATTTCCCTCAGCAGTGATGAGGAAATTGGCGTCAGGGCATGTAAAACTGCTCTGGGAACGGATCTGTAGCTAAAAGGGCTTTCTGAAGCCAGGAAAAGCCCTTTGCTTGTGCAGGGGGCTGTTGGTTTGTGGGCGGAGAGCTGAGAGAGCCTGAGTAAGCCAGCTCCACCCACCGTTGATCAGGTTATAAGAAGCCTCAGGGACAACAACAATGCAGTTGCCCACAGCACAGGGTGAGAAAATGGTCCTTGTGTGTGCCCTGAGGGATACTGCAGCTGTTTTGCTGCTGGTTGGGCAGGGTGCAGATCCTCTGCTAGTGCACAAGGTAAATTCAATTCCTCCAAGTGTTAGAGGTCAAGGGCTGAGCATGACCTTGAGTTGCAAGGTGTCAGTTGCTTGTAGAGATCCAGCCATGGTTCCTACCAGGCTGTTAGAAAAACTGTGGGCACCCAGGCAGAGGTCGCATGCAAACATGCGAGCATCCAGGCCTCTGGATGTGGAGAATGACAGAGTCTGGCACTTGCAGTGCAGGGTAGTGGAGATGATGCCTGTGTCGATGTGAGCAGGTGAATGATCTGCTCAGCCAGGTGGCTGAGCTGAAGGCGGAAGTGGAGAGGTTGAGGAGTATCAGGGNGAAGTGGAGAGGTTGAGGAGTATCAGGGAGTGTGAGAAAGATATTGACTGGTGGACCCACTCTCTGAGAGA
>VWZY01001272.1:84416-125532 GCA_013399075.1 Chloroceryle aenea | reverse complement strand
TGTTCCTAGCTCGATGGGCCCATGATGCCTCAGGCCATCAGGGCAGAGATGCCACCTACAAGTGGGCACGAGACCAAGGGGTGGATTTAACCATGGACAGTATCTCCCAGGCTATCCATGACTGTCAGACGTGAGCTGCAGTCAAGCAGGCAAAGCAAGTGAAACCCCTATGGTATGGTGGACGGTGGTCCAAATACAAGTATGGGGAGGCCTGGCAGATTGATTACATTACACTGCCTCAAACCCGCCAAGGCAAGCGTTACGTGCTCACCATGGTAGAAGCCACCACAGGATGGTTGGAGACCTACCCTGTGCCTCATGCCACTGCCCGGAACACCATCCTGGGCCTTGTAAAGCAGGTCCTTTTGAGGCATGGTATGCCCGGGAGAATTGAGTCTGACAATGGGACTCGTTTCAAGAATAGCCTCATAAACACCTGGGCTAGAGAACATGGCATTGAATGGGTGCACCATATCCCTTACCACGCACCAGTGGCTGGGAAGGTTGAACGGTGCAATGGACTGCTTAAAACCACATTGAAGCCACTGGGTGAGGGGACTTTCAAGAATTGAGTCCCTCGCTGGTTTGCTTTTTCAAACCATTACAGTCACACATTTCATCTCTTCATATCATATTAACATTGAAAAATAGAGGGTCATGTCCAGCTAGTATAAACACAACAAAAAGAAGGATGTTAAACACTAATATTCACAAAGCCTTAAGTCCAAACTCTATATGGGTCCAACAGATACTAAATGTGATCCAGTTTGCTTGCCATTATCTTTTTATGGATTTAATTAATTTAGCACCTTAGATTTAAAAAATGTCCCAAGTTCCAGACAAAATTTGATTATTACTTGCTGATACCTGTTAACAAATTCCATATGTGATTTCAGCTAATAACTTATACTATCACTTCTATTGCAAAAGTGGTTTGGGGATTTTAACAATGTAGTATTGAAACCTAAAATAATCTATTACATAATGTTTTACATGAAAACAACTGCAAGTCAATGTGAAAAGTAAGACCTCACATCATGGACCAAATACTCCAACTTAGCTAAGAACATGCACACAAAGCAGTCACATGCTCATTTGCACAAATTCAGAGCTCTACCAAGGATTTTAGAATCATAGAATAGATTGAGTTGGAAAAGACCTCCAAGTTCATCGAGTCCAACCCCTGATCCAACTCCAATTACTATATCATGGCACTAAGGGCCATGTCCAATCTCTTTTTAAAAACCTCCAGGGATGGTGAATCCACCACCTCTCTGGGCAGGCCGTTCCAATGCCTGATTACCCTCTCTGTAAAGAATTTCTTCCTAACATCTAACCTAAACTTCCCCTGGCAGAGCTTGAGCCCATGTCCCCTTGTCCTGTTGTTGGTTGCCTGGGAGAAGAGGCCAACCCCCACTTGGCTATAACTTCCCTTCAGGTAGTTGAAGAGAGTGATGAGGTCACCTCTAAGCCTTCTCTTCTCCACACTAAACAACCCCAGCTCCCTCAGCCTCTCCTCATAGGACTTGTGCTCAAGTCCCTTCACCAGCCTGGTTGCTCTTCTCTGGACCCGCTCCAGTACCTCAATATCCTTTCTGAACTGAGGGGCCCAGAGCTGAACACAATACTCAAGGTGTGGCCTCACCAACGCAGAGTACAGGAGAAGGATCACTTCCCTGCTCCTGCTGGCCACACTGTTCTTGATGCAGGCCAGGATGCCATTGGCCTTCTTGGCCACCTGGGCACACTGCTGGCTCATGTTCAGATTCCTGTCGATCAGCACCCCCAGGTCCCTTTTCACCTGGCTGCTCTCCAGCCACCCTGTGCCCAGCCTGTAGCGCTGCATGGGGTTGTTGTGGCCAAAAATCCTTAGAAATCCTTCCTTCTCTGCACATAAAAAAAACCAAACATGAAGAGTCATCATTTTACAAGCCCCTACAGAAGGATTTAATAGTTTAGGAGAGTTCTATCCAAAGCCTGCTGAGAGATATCCACACACAGGGCCTTTTCCCTTTTGACCTAAGATTGTTCTGAAATTCCATGAGAAAAAAACAGCCATCTAACCTCATCTCTGAGTATCATAACATCATAACTGACAAAATACAAACTGAATCAATCTGGCTTTCATGCTCAAGAGGAAATGATTTCATACTGTATTGCACAGGTGAGTTTTGTTGTTTTGTTTTCTTTTTATTTTAACCGGAAGGGAGGAAAATTATTTAAGTTTCTTGTCCCATATTAAATGGGTTTGAAGTATACTTTTGAAGTCTAAAGGGTTTATTATCAAGGACAATTTCAATATGGATGTGGGACAGAATTTATTTCTTTAAAGAAAAGGAAATGCATAAAATTCAAATTCCTGTTCAAACCACAAGAATGAATAAGACAGACATTGGGACTGCCAATGCCACACACATATTTACCTTCACACAACCATAAAAAAATTGATTTGAGGAAAAAGTGAGTAAAATGATCATGTGAATGTTAAATATGGATATGCACTGACCTTATCTGAACAGTTTAGGGTGGAACTGGCTAAAAGTTCATGTGGTATGTTCAAAATGATCAATGATGAAAATTATAATGCACAAAATGCTTCAAAGAAAAGCAGGTATTTCTGTACAACAAAGACAAATGTATTTTTCTTTTCTGAATACGTTCAGTATTTTCTTCGATACCATAGCTTAGGAATATGAAGCTGCCAATTCCATACATGTAATTCAGACTGTGTGCATACTTCAGTACATATATTAAACTAAATACAAACTAAATCAGTTTTGATAAACCTCAGACTAGATGACGTTATTTATGGGGTTAAATAACTAGCCTATAAAAAAAACCTAACATGTCATAGAATCATTAGGGTTGGAAAGGACCTCTAGGATCATCGAGTTCAACCTTCATCCTAACATCGCTCTGACCAGAACCTCAAGTCCTATGTCCACTCATTTTTTAAACACCTCCAGGGATGANCACCTGGGCACACTGATGGCTCATGTTCAGCTGTCTGGCCAACAGCACCCCCAGGTCCCTTTCCAGCCACTCCTCCCCAAGCCTGGAGGGTTGCCTGGGGTTGTTGTGACCAAAGTGCACGACCCAGCACTTGGCCTTGTTACACCTCAATCCATGGCTCCAGCCTGCCCAAATCCCTCTGCAGAGCCTTCCTACCCTCCAGCAGATCGACACTCCCACTTAATTTTGCATCATCTGCAAATTTACTGAGGGCACATTTGATCCCCTCATCCAGGTCAAAGATATTAAACAAGACTGGTCCCAAAACTGAGCCCTGAGGGACACCGCTTGTGACTGGTCACCAGCTGGACTTGGCTCCATTTCCCACCACTCTCTGGGCCCAGCCATCCAGCCAGTTTCTAACCCAGCGAAGAGTCTGCCTGTCTAAGCCGTGAGCTGCCAGCTTCTCCAGCAGAATGCTGGGGGAAGTGGTGTCAAATGCCTTCCTGAAGGCCAGGCAGAACACTATAAACACTAACCTATAAAAAAATTAAAGTCACTGGAAATTCTTAGCACCACTTATTAAAGTGAAGGAGAGGACAACTCCGCTTACAAATAACTTCATAATAGCTGTAAATGAAGTTTGTAATATCAGAAGAGAAATTAAGAGACCTTTTAGCCAAACTGTAGTAAGCTATTTTCAATGACAATTCCCTCTGGTAAGACGACAAAATTTACTTCTTGTGCTTACTGGTGCTCCAAGTTCAAATTTCAGAATGGCATCTGTCTGAATTAACACATCATAACCAGTCCCCCTATGAATCTGTTTAATTAAGGAATAATTTTTGCTTGTGTGAATTAATTATGTAAGTCAATACATACGTCACTAAAACTTTTAAAAAACCCTCAATTTTCACACCTTCATAATGTGGTGAAATGGATCTTCCTGTGTGCAACCACATAGCCCTCTACAAATCCTCTATTTGGTAAAAAATGAAAAATAGAGCAAAGAGAAAATTCCATTTACTCAGGCAAAAAAAGTCCTTTAGTAAGTTACACTGTTTTTTCCTTACAATTTTTACTGAATTTAAACAGCCTCTCTTTTATATCTTGGTATAATTTAATTTTTATTGAAAAGGAATTTTTAACACTGTGTATTTATTTTTAGCTCATGAAATTTATCAGCAGCTGAAATTTGCAAGTAATTTCAGCCTTTTTTTGGTCTGCAATACTATCTCTTCACATAGGCCATTTAGTTATAATTCCCACTCAACTTCAGCTTCATCATCCTTTCTTCCTTGCCCTTCTCACAACTTCTAAAATTTCATAGACAATAAAAGACTAGAATTCATAACAATTGTGCAGTACTGGCAACAGACGCACGTAAGAGAAGCTGCAGCACAGAGTTGAAGCAGGTGAGTCTAACTAGATAATAAAGAGCTATCAAGTTCTGTTGGAAGGGACATGTCTGCAGCTCCAAAGCAGCACAGGAAATAAAATTTAATGAGTATTAAATTAATCTTCTTGTAAAATCAAGCTTGTAATTATTCATGTATTTAAATGGTTTTTAAACAATTCTTTTTAAACTTTACATAAGAGCTCAGCTTTGACAGTATGATTTTTAGGATGACATCATGTACCTCATCCTTGCTAAATGACTCTTCTCTATTAGCTTAGAGAGAATTAGTCTACCTTTTTTTTTTAATTTGCTCGTAGAACTTTATTTTTCATTTCTATTTCATTTTGGAAAACTAAACTTCCTCTAAGGCTGTAATTATTTTACATTCTGTGGATAACCCAAGCAGTCTACACTGTTAGCAGGGTTTGGTTTTCAATCTCCCTTCATGGACAGGATGTGCCCAGAAAGCTGACAAAACCAGTGCGTTATGTTACTTTATTACTTACCAGTGAATAAGAGCTCTACTTGATCCCCTCCTTTACCTACCATCATTGGCCTTTGGGGGTCTCCCACAAGCGCTGCACATGACTCTGGAGCCCTTGAAATTTCAAATTGCAGGTGGGTAAGCTAATGCACTGGTGTATGTTTCAAGCATTGACTTGCCCCTTATTACATGAACATCAATGCTGCACAGACCCCTCCTCCCTCAGTGACATTTTAACATCATTAGTTTCACGTGGAGGTATGTGAAGTCCTGCAAACAGGAAAAGTTCCAAAACAAAAAAAGGTCCTTTATCCTTACTTTCTTTACAGGACTTTTCTTTGAACATAGAATTATCAGCATTGTGATAGGAAAAACTTCTTATCTAAGAAAGAAAACTGCCTAATTTTAACACTGGTTTGCAATTGCACAGACTACAGAGAACAAACTTTTTTGCCAGTTCTCCAGGCTTTATGTTATTTATATTAACATACGCAACTATATAAGGCAGTGATCAGTCAGTTTACTGAAGAAAAGGCCAATCTGAAAGCCCACAGGCCCCAAATAAAGCACAGGCATTTAACTTAATGAGCTATACTTCAATATTCAACAGTAAACACAAATACTGTAGTTGACACTCTCAAATGATAACAAAGACTTAAAATTCAATTAAGAGTGAAGGGAACATAAAGAATCCTAATAGTTCTGTAGTAATAATATGGGCCAGGTCAATGCTAGATGCATGCACAGATGCATATGTTTACCTACCTGATATTTCAAATTTCATCAAATCCAGCTCCATAATGCAGTGTGCTCAGGAAATATTAACAAGTGGGAAACAGTGACAGAGATCCCAAGCTAAAGAAAATGTTTCAGTAAATAATTATCTGGTTTTGTATATACATTTTTCATATTTCCAGTTCAAAATGAACAAAATATTTTTTATACCACAAACAAGACACAAAGTGAGAGTTTGGTTTTCACATAGCAAGGCAAAATGTTTTAATTGCACTAAGCTATCATTATCTCATCTAATCATTAGAATGCTCACGGAGAAGTGATTTTCAATGCTGAGTCAGTCTCATCGTGTATGATGTGAAATGTATTAGCAGCCAGCTCGAAGTTTAGGATGACAGCGACATTTTAAACAGGAACTAACCTTTTCATTTGATTGTCTTCTTTTCTTTAGTTGAATAAGATCTGTTTCCACCTTTTCGGCCAATTCCAGCTTCCTCTTGTTCCTCTTAAAAGCTGCTAAACTAAACCCTACAAAAATAGTTCAGAAGCATTAAACTAAGTAAAATTTACTTCATTTAAACAAATATTGACAAGTTGACATTTTGGAGGTCTCGCCCCCACATTTTTACCAATGCTAAAAGCATCAATAAAGAAAGCCAACAACTAAGTATGTAAGTTTCAGTACAAGATGTTTACATCTTTTCTTAAGTGACGAAGTTCTGGTATTGTTCAGCAACAGTGATGGGTAAAACATCCAGTAATAACAAGTCACTGAATACATATGGAAGCTATGTTGGTCTAAATATCTCTCTGTTTGGCAAAGAAGCAGCACTGCACAGAGGAGAATAGAGTAAGTGGCTTGTGTTAAAATTATTGTTTTTGACTGCTGCCAAGAAAATAGATACCATGTGAACTCCTTCTGATATCTGTAAAGTTAGGCTACTATTTTATTACCTTAATTGCATATCTCTATGCTTACCCATATATTTAAAGCCACACAACAGTCTAGCAATATTTTTATGTTCCATAATCCAACACAGTCTAAAGACCACCTAGGTCTTGAAAGGACAAACATGTATCTTCTACATCTAGAGTCCCACATTCAGAAAGGAAGTGCTCTCTAAAGTTCAGTTAAAAAAAAATATATATGCTTAAGAGACCAAAATGACATGTTCCCATTTTAGAAGTTTTAGTTCATGAAAAAAAAAAAAGCAGATATCGAGATAATTTAGTGGAAATTAGTTTTCACTTAATAATGTCCACAGATTGTTTTAGCATCCTCTCTGAAACATAAAGAAAGGGGGCCGGGGGGGGATTGTTTTGTCACTTGTTCAGTCATGCAAAATCTAGTTATTACGAGGGTAGAGCTATGCATAATTCACAAATTCAATGGAAGTTAAAAAGCACAAGTTTCCTATTTAATCGATAAACCTTGAAAAAAAAATAAAGTGAAATTCTGAATATAGCTACGTTACTATGATTCAGAAGACTGGAACAGTTGCAAGAACAGTCTACAAATAAAATCAATACTGCAGAGTCAACAGAACACAAAGCTTTCAATTCTCACAAAGTACACAGAAAGCATTTTAGTTCTTTGAACCTTCTCCATGCAGGTGCCAAAATCACCTAGTGAACTCTTCTTTGAGCCTGGTTTTAAGTGCATAGAATTCGACCTTAAACTACCACATTTATTCAAGTTTATAAACTAAAAGTAATAGGAAAGCTGGCATTTCTCTCCTAAAACCTAATGAACACCAGTTTTAAGAAACTGTAACACATATTAGTCTGCCATCACCACGAAAGGAACTCTTTCTACATACAGAGCTGATTAATGCAACTAATTTGGACAACACATTGCTATACCTGAAATTAGGTCCAAGAGGTAAAAAATACCCTTCATAAGGGGGAGCAGACAAAGAATCATTTTAGTCTAGTACTAACTGGGGGTGAAGAGGAACAAATAAACAAAAAAAACCCTTACACATCAAGAATTTCTTAAACAGAAGAAGTGCCTCAAAATAAACCAAGACTCACATGTTTTTTAACAGAACTTTTCAACAGAAGAACTTGTACTTATGGTCAGAGCCACAATATGGGTAAGAATGGTGCCTGGTCTTGGCAGTCATCAAAAGTAGGCATTACATAGGAATAAATATGCCTAAGCCTGTTATCCACTGCTGCCATTGCCTCTTACCAGTTCAGAAGAAAGCTGTGTACCTAGAGCAGCGAGAGAAATACAAGAATGCAGGAACTTATACATGAAAGGCTTTAACACTAGAAGTTTTTCTTGTACACCAAAAATCTAATACTAATGGTGCCCTGAAACCATAATGGTCACAAGCTAAAACACAGGAAGTTCCACCTCAACATGAGGAAAAACTTCTTCACTGTGAGAACCTGGAACAGGCTGCCCAGAGAAGTAGTGCAATCTCCTCCTCCAGAGACTTTCAAGACCCTCCTGAATGCGTTCCTGAGTGGCCTCCCCTGGGTGATCGTGCACTAGCAGAGGGATTGGACTCGATCTCCAGAGGTCCCTTCCAACCCCTATCATTCCATGATTTGCACGTTCACCAGTTCAAATATATGCTCAAAGATCACATGAAAACTACAGGACACATGAGCTACTTCCAAGCTGCCCTGCCAGCTAGAGTGTTGCTACATGGCCTCTCAACATCATCACTCCAAGTATAACTTGGTTGCTACTTATGCTGCCATTTTTTCCACAACATAGGAAGCTCTCCAAGCCTGAGAGACAGTTCACTCACATAAGTCCTCAGTCTCTAGCTCATCAGTTAAACAATTTTCAGAGTTTACCTTGTGCTTTAAGATTCTGTTTGCCTTTACAAAGCAAGAGGAAAAAAACACAGATTTGCTTTAAAGAATCTAATTGTTAACAGTAACTACTTATCTGCATTGTTAATGCAAAGTGGTATCAGAAATCTAGTAAATTCAGGACAGAAACCAAGTGATTATTGACAAAGAAGCATACATTTTACTAGGCAATACGTATGAAATTAGGCTAGCAATGTCCATGCTTACAGAATGGATGACTCTGGCCTACAACACAATAATTATGACTAAGGAAAAACTGCTTAGCTCTCTGGTGTCAGATATGTTTTCAGTTCCTGGGTACCCCTACTGCTTTTCAACCGTAGGCTGAGGTAAAGGTTTATCATGCATTTTGTCACTGTTCCCTTCCTTACTTTGCTAGCCTCATACATGGGAGAAGTGGTGTAGTGGATCAAGGACTCTTTTCCTGGATGACCCAGAGCCCCAGGAGATGCCATGGCGTGCATTTTTTGCATATCTTGTACGATGTCAGATAGAGAGGTGAACAAAGTTTTCTAGTAATATCCAGTGATGTAGGTTGGAAAGGATTTTAAGAGGTTGTGTAGTCCAACACCCTAGGAAAATCAAATCCAATTCAAAAGGGCTCCACAGGACCTTGTCAAGTTTTCAATACCTTCAAGGATGGAGATAGCAGAACTCCTCTGGGCCCCCCTCTCATCCTACCCCTGTGCAGGAGACACCATCATACCCAAGTAATACAACACTTAAACTCACAAGCACAAAGCAGTCTAGGCTAAGGAAGCTAGCAAGTTTCCCCAGTATAATCCACATTTTGTTTTAGCAGGGACTGATGAATAATTGCCTTTCATTATTTAGGAAAAAGAATAACTATTATCTGTGATTATCAATGTCTTTTAGTGGGATAAACCAGCTAACACCTCCAAAGTGATCAAACAATTTTGAAATAAATGACCAGTTTGTAAATCAGAACCCAGCAATTTCTTATTTCCTCTGCTAGAGATTTAAACGCAACTTCAGATGATAAGCTCAAAATCAAATGTCTTAAACCTTAAATGTTGTGGGTTTTTTTCCCCCAAGAATAACGGACTACAGGCTAATAGCATGTGAAAGGCTGCCTGCCCTCAGTTTACTCCTGCCTTTGTCACATTCCATCTACATAAAACCACTACAAATGCCGTTAAAGTGGCTAGTGCTCTGGGTGTTTTGTCTTGCTCTACTAGTGACAACAGAAATAAAAAAAACATAAATGAGATCCACACTAAACAAATAAAAGATGAAATTGAAGTTTTCTGAAAACATCCTGTAAGTTTGGTCCTTGACAAAGAATATATTATGGGGATTTAAGTTCAATAAAATATCATATGAACTAAAAAAAGTTGAAAATGTGCTTGGTTAATGATGCATACAGAACACGGAATAACAACTCACTGAAAACTTATTTTGAAAATAAGCACTATACACAGAAGAAAAATGCCTACACACAGTTTAAGTCCATAACTCACATTAAATCTAAAACAAAAACTCTGTGGTGCAAGTATGCTAAGAAATTTCATTTGTCCTAAATGACAGTGCAAAAACCACTCTCACCTTCTCCAACAAAACAGCATATTCCAAGCTTGAGAAGAGGAAAAGGACACAACACAGCAGTGTTGGAAGACAGGCATGTTTTCTTAAAACAAATGCAATATAGCTACATTAGCCTGATGTTGCCTGGGCCAAGGAGAATGGGAAGCAAGAAAGGTAGAGCTCATTGACTGGGGAGGGGAGGAAGACAGAAAAAGAGAGGTAAGGCAGTAGATGGCATTGTAGTTCAAAAAATTCTTGGATCGTAGCCCAGAGGTTTTGTTGTTGGAATCTATGAAAAGGTATTTAGTAAAACATCCTTTGATTTTGCTCAAGAATTTAAAAGTCTAGATGAATTTAATATGTGGTTTCAGATAGAAGTCCCAGACAATTCCTACCCTACACAGTAATAACATCTACACTTAAACTCATTCTTAAACAAATTGCATTTCAGAAACCACAGAGCATCACCAGCCGTTCTGTTTTGCTTTCTCCTTTATGTACATACTGTCATAAATAAAACTTCAGAGCCGCTGGGAGAGGAAGGAAAAAAACAACAAAAAAACCCCACAGCTTTACAAAATGATTGCCTGTTAGTGTTTAAGCACCGTGCTCAGGCCTCATCCAGATTAAAGATGTGTAATGAATGACAACAGAAGCCTATCAGAACTAGAATATTATTAAAAGCTCAGGACTTCAGTCACACATTTATAGCATTTATCACATCTCTGCAATGCAGCATGGGGTGTCTCTTTAAGAATAAATAATCTTCAAGGACATGAACACATCTTCCCAGTCCTCCACATTCTCTCTTCAACCCTGCAAGGTACCAGCATGAGCTACCCACACGTACTCCGTCCTTAAATGCAATGCATTTTGGGTGTAACTGTGCTAGGTGGTGGAAGCAGTGTGTGGAATACGTCATGATGGCAGAGTTCTAGAAGTGGAGAAGAGTGAAGGGGTTTGCTGCGTAGAAGGCTCAGTGGGTGAGCTCAGAACAGGTGGAAGCAGCTCCTGCTCAACACTGCTTGCCTGCATAAGAGGTTGATAATAGTGGATGTGGTGTCAGAATGTGTGCTTGATACTATCACATATTATCTATAAATGCCAAAGAAATATCTCACAAGCACATCTTGCTCCAAGTTAAGACTTTTTCCCATTTTCAAAAGGTTCCAGTGTTACTGGGTACTCTGATGAGAAAGGACCACAAGACCTTCATTGCATAATTCATTAGCACAAGATCAATCACCTGCATTATCATGGCTAGACATTAAGTACAGCTTTTATACAGGTTTTTTACATCATCATCACCACCACTTAACTGAAAGAGATGAGAAAGTAATTTTCAGCAAGCAGGTCAGTGGAAGAAAGAGAGATCACTGGTCTCAGAGCCTGTCAAGAGACATCATTCATGTGCCATTTGTTTGCCACAGAACTTCCATATCATTTACTCATCTCTTGTACTAATCAAGCTGGCAGTCTGAGCATTCCCGTAACTTCTTTTACCATTATACTAGGTATGAGTAAAAATTAAAACAAAATTTTTCCATTGTTCCATTATAGAACAATACAGTGACTAAGAAAATGCAAGACATCTGTATTCCCCATTCTACGCAGCTCTTCAGAACTTGTTCTTGGTCACGTTACACAGCCCATTACAAATGATCCAGAGAACAGAGAAAATAGAAAAAATATTAGACAGAAAATTAGAACTGTCCTATTCATGGAATCCTCAAAACTACCACATTGTACATAGCAAGACTAAGGGACCTTTTTTAAAAAAAAAAAAATGACAGAATTGATAAATATCTACTTGTTAATTCTAGCTCTGTGTACTTTCAATAGACATGTAGCTGACAGGCTCTTACAATAATACAGTAACATTTCTTGCCCAAAGTTAATACACCATGTTTTTAGTAAGAAGTCCATGTTTCCTTAAAACTGCCATGCTCTTATAAGCCACATGTATTCCCTTAAATAGTGTTGGAAATAAATTTTGAATTGAAAATTCAGGTAATATTTAAGTCAACAATTTAGTTTTTAAATACAAGTAACAAATACATATTTTTAGCACCACTACATCACAAACCAAGCTCTGGGCAATACTCAAACCATCCTAGTTACAGTGGTTGAACGATAACCTGGGAACTCAGACACAAACTCCAATGTTTCTATAACAGGCATAACAAATTTTTATGCAACAATACATTACACAACCTGTGAGTGCTCAGCAATCCTTGTTTAAAAGCAAACTGAAAATAATAAGAAAATTCTACAAATATTTTTAAAGCTTTGAAATACAGATTGAGCTCTGAGTAATCATACAGCACCCCCTGGCAGACATTTTTTATAGTCAACCAAAAAGAACCAAAAAGGAGAATTTTCTGCATTTTATCTTTCTATTCCTTATTAAAAAAGAATGCAAGTATTGGAGAGAAGCAAATTAAAAAGGAATATACTAGCAAATTAGTTAACCCACAGGAATTAAAATGATCCAGTGAAGAATTCTGTTGAGCAATTGTTAAAATAAATGGCACAAATTAAAACAGGCAGATGAAAATAAATTCCATTTTAACAAAGCTGTTTTAAATGACTAATTAACACCACTTATGCTTGTGTTGGGACCAAGCACTACTAGTGCTACTTTCCATCTTGCCATACTTTGACAGAGACAGCAACAGGAATGGGGAAAAAAAATGTATTTAGCATCAAAAGCATAATAAAAAAACCAAACCAACACTATCTTTCTCAAAGTGCTACCATATAGACCTCTTTTTCACAAAAAGAACTGAGGGTAATATCGTCCTGGACATACATCCTCATAGTATTTCCTGGAGGCAATCTCTTTTTTTCCCCATCAAGCAGCCTTTCCTGAACCTTGGAAGATTTTCATTCAAAGCATCTTCTGGGTATTTCAGTCCAATTGTTTTCCTGGCTAACTTATAGCCAGTCTACTGAGTGCACTTGGCTGTTCAGATTTCAGAACTGCAAGTGAATCTACAGTATTATATTCAATTCCAGGGAGGATTTACATCATGTCTGACCTTTTTTCTCTTTTTTTTTTATTATTGTTGTCAGTGAAACATATGCACTTACCAAAGTTCATTTACTTCGCATTTTATGGAACAGAGGTAGCAAGTTTTGCTGTTAAAAGACAAGCGTTTTCTGAGAGATACCTCTTAGCTTCCTGTAACCAGATATGTATTCCAATTACTGAAGCTTCCTAATCAAATCCCCAAACTCCCTGAGTTTCTTTACAGATCCCTTTCATTCTCACCCTAAAAATAAAGAAACAAAATCCTGCGCTGAGCCCACTGACTGAACATCACAGCACAGTTCCATCAATACAAGTGTTATTCTTAACGCAATACTAGTGAAGGAGAGAACTGAAGGCAAGGTGAGGTTTGGATGAGAGGCAGGCTAGGCAGGCAACACTGGTGGAGAGGGAGTATGACAATCTGCATGACACTTATCCAGAAAAAAGCTCTCCCTTGGTAAAGCAGCCCAGCAGTCATAAGATAAAGGGAATATCCTTGCATGCACAAAAATAAAAAGTAGAAAACAGAGTAGGACTAAATAAGTACCTTGCTACAAGCAGAATGCCAAATGAACCTATAGCAGCACCTGCTCTGTTCAACAACATGATGTGATTTTACCTTAAATAACATAGTGTCAGTAGTAATAAGAGAACTTGAGTGAAACAATATTCTGAGTAGTGACCTGACAATCTCTCTTTTATTCAGCAAGTCTCAAAATAATGAAAAAAGAGGTAATTATTCACACAAACCATAGTTAAGCAGCAAACACTTTTTGCAGATGCTAGAAATTAATATGGGGTCAAAAGTAAACAACAATTTCATGGCAAGAAATGTCACTGATAACCTCCATGAATGCAGGAACCAGTCATGACTCAGGATTGTAGGATGGGATAGTAAATGGATTAGGGCAAGGGAAGTATATATTTGCCCTTATTTATGGCTACTCATGGATTACAGTTGTCAAGCTATGGGAATCCACTGCAACTGCTTTTACTCTTATGTAATATACTGAAATACTTATGGTCACTTTCACACTGTTAAGAGTTAGGGGTACAAGCTTCCTGCATGAGTAGTTACTTTGCTTCTCTTTCTCTTTGAAGACTTAACATTGGGAGCAGCTGAAAGATGCTGTCTTACACCACGTTATCTTTGTCAATCCAACTATTCTGCATCTACTCCAGGCTGAACTGAAACAACTCAGAAGTGGTTTGGTAAATGCTAATGCAAGCACAGATATTGATAGCTGAAGCTGTACCTCAAATTCATGCTGCCTATTTAAAGTATAATTTTGACATTTATAAAAGGTTGAATGATACAGCAAATTAGTATTTCTAAACTGTAATTACACTCTTAACACTTTGAACACATTTTAAAAGCAGCCTCTAGCACAGGGTAATAAAGCCCTAGCATAAGCTAGTTATGGGCTTCAGTATTGTCAGGAATTAAGCTCTTGTATGGGCAGAAATTAATAAATTCAGCTTTCTTGCAGGCTGGGCAATACAAGCAGATCACATATCAGGTGTGGTGTTTTTTTTAAAAAAAAAAAAAATCCCCATGCATTCAGTAAACTGGAATGCCACCAGATTTCTACAAAGTGTAGAAATCCCATTTCCTCACACACGTGGCAAACTGAAGAAGACAAAGCAGGTGAGCCATGACATAACCTTCATGTAGTTCAACAAGTAACATGGTTTAAAACATCATTTCAGATGTTTTGAAAGTTCTGAGAGAACTATGGAGTGTGACCACAAAGCTGATCATGCAACTTTCTCTGTAACTGATCAGACCAAGAACTCCATCCATCCAAAACCAACCATACAATCCCACAGCCTTATGGCGTGTGTAACATTACTCTTGCCATCTCAGGTCCAGGAAAAATGAGACAGAACAATGCGACTTCAAGAATATATTTTCGATATGCAGCACAGAGAAGCCAAAACATATGCACCTAGTTCCCCCTGCTAATACTGCAAATACATATCTAAGGTTTGGGCTAAGTAGTTTTGGGGAGTTGGGCTTGGTTTTGGTTTTTGTAATGAAGTTACTAAACAGATTTTCCTGATGTTTAGCAATTCCCTCATTCTTCATTTTACTGAGCTATGCACAGTCACATAATTCTAAGTTACCTCCAATTTTCCATGTAAGCTCTACCACAGCAATTGTAGGAAGCATAATGACATTAGTTAGATTATTTAGTGCAATGGCTCGCTTCACATGAGCTCCTTTGTGGTTGCTTGGAAACAACATTCTCTTTAATTGTAATTTCTGACACCTCTAACTTTGCCTCCTCTAGTAACACTGAGAAAAAAAAATAAAAACAACAAAACAATTTTCTATTTCCTACATGTTACCTGCAAGTGTGTTTTCCATTTCTTCTCAGCTGTAACAATCCCATGTTGTCACATATGGTGTTAATGGTTACCTCCCAGCCTCACTGAGCAGAAGTCTATGCATTAAAAGGCTAGCTTTAATAAGGACTGGTATGAAAATCAACATAATATCATTTTCTATAACTGATTTTTCAGGTTTTTATTTGCTGTTTATTGCTGTTCTGGTTATGTTTTTAAAAAAAGCATATATATTACCGTTACTAATTATTCTGCAAAATTAAGTACACTTGAACTTTAGGGGAAACATCCTTTAAGTTGCTCAAACAATCCTTTCCCAGATGCCTCTTAAAATGGCTAATAATGCAGTTTTTACATAAGCTAGTATTGCTTTCCCATAGCAGGCACTTGAACAGCAGATACCACCACTCCATCATTTTTGAAACTGAAGCTCAGGACTGTAACAGTCAAACACCTCCTTCCCGTAAATCCACTAAGACACAGACTACCATTTATGCTAAGGTTCATCTGCGAAGAATTCAGTTTCAAGGAATTTTCCCAGTATTTTCTCAGTATTACAAAGAGTATCTGATTGTATCTCAGCCTCTGTTGCTGTTTTTTTAAGCATGTCCTTCAATTACTCTAATCTGCAATCATTCTTCCAGCAAAACATTCACAGAGTCTACACTCAAGTCTTAATGGTGACAGCCTGCTTCACATCAGTTCATTCCTAGAGCAACTCCATCATGAGGAGTATATATATACCTGGGTGAAAGTAGGGCTATGGGAAGCAGAGGGGTTTGGCAACATTATTACCAACATTGTTTTCATTGACATGGCAAAAGCAAACCGTGTTTCTGCATTGACTTAGCAATAGGATTAACTTCACAATCCTGGTAATTGCTTTGCTAAACAGAATCAAACATCTGAATTGTTGAATGTACTGCGACAAAAAGAAATCACTGGTGTTTTGGAGAAGTGTGTGAAAATACACTGCCTGAGATTATTCTTCTGATGTTTCTCCAGTGTAAATTCATGGTATGGGTTAGGCAAACCAAACTAGCAGTTGTTGTCCTTATTTTTAAGCCATAACATGTAGATTTGCTCTGACTAGGGTATATTTTAGCTAGTAATACATCATCTGACAATTAACATTATGATCTCTTGTCACAACAGAAATACACGGATACTAGAAACAATGGAAACTTTGGTGCATGCAAGCAGAATCATTCAAGAAACCTTCTTGCTGGAGTACCCTCCTACACATAAGTAGCAAATACTTTCTTGGAAAAACAAACAAACAAACAAACAAAATCAAAACAACCCACCACCAAACGAAAACCCCCAAACCTTCCAGTGTTTTTAGATTTTTCACTCACAGAAGTAAAGGTGATCTGCTTAACTGAGCCCAAAGGTTGTTCTGCAAAGGCTGTTTTGGACAGCAAACAGATAGGGCAAAATTTTGGTCATGGGGATCTAGGAATCAAAACTTTCACTTTAAAATGAAATGTATCATGAGTATGAAAATTGGCATGATCAAGTAAAATGCTGCCACTGTTTGAGAGGTTGCATTTAAATATTATTAGCAACTTTGAACTGCAATTTCTGGATGTTTATCTATATTTAGATCTAGACTAAATAAAAGCCTTAAAGGGAGCCCTGGGATTCAATCTCTGGTTTAGTCACTACTCATATATTTTACACAGTAATACCGTTTATTGTGAAAGAAAGAAATGTTATGTAATCTTTTGAGTTCTCCTTCTTTGAGTAGTGATCGCCGATGTCCTTCCTGCATCATTTCCAGCAAGAAGCACAGGGCGTATTCTCATCTATAGCAAACTACAGACCAGTAGCAATGACACTTCCCAAAAGGAAGTAGGACTGAAAAAGGCAAGAGGGAGGAACCACATCCTCCTAGGCAAGGGCATTAATTTTTAGCCTAGTTTATAGACAGTGTATCAATAGTATTTTTATTTTTTAAAAAAAAGGTTTTGTAAGAGAGCTGACTACTGCTAATACACAGTATAATCCAAATCCATTTTCTAAATCAGATTATATTAGATAAAGCAAAGCCTACCTAGGCTTAAAAAAAAGGCAAATTAATCTGACTGTCTGTCTAGACCAGAGCAGTTCTGGACAAAGACTCAGAGACAGGCGTAAGTGTAGAATCTGAGAGTCAAACTGGCACCTGCTGAGTTTAGATACATGTCTAGTTGGTGCTTTCAGGATCTAAGATGGGCCACAACCGAAGACTTGCAGGACTGAGCTGTTAAAAAAGCCTATGTTTTGACAAAAAAAAAAAAGTCCTTCAATGTATTTAAGCCTAGAAACACAAATTCACTTGATTTAGATGCTGTAAAAACGCAGCTGAAATAATAGCTTATAATATTTCTATTTAGATACTTAATAGAAAATTAGTAAACTTAAACCATCCTTATATACCATAACACCATAAACTAGGTGAATATTAAGAACAGCAAAGCGATGCACACCTCAAAACACGAGGCACGATTTAAAATTACTCTGTCCTGTTCTTCCTACTGACACCACCAGTTTACTCACTTGTAGCCATGATACCTGGAGGACATGCTGGTATCCCGTGATCAACTGCCCATCTGTAAGCTCCTTCACCAACTAAAAAGCTAGGAGACACAGAAGAGGGAATTTAAACAAAACCATATAACAAATCCCCCTTTTCTTGCATTTATTCTTTCTATTTGGTTTGGTCATCTTAAAATTGTAAGTTGTCTGAATTTCACAGAAATGTCAGCTATAATTACATTTGGCAACCTTAGGTAGTTTCATTAAGAGACTAAGCAGCTCTGACAGTAAGTTTAGTATAGGATAGCAGCAAGTGCTATTAAATTTGAAATTAATAACCAAATAGCACCCGCTTTTAATTGCGGCTAATGCAGGACAAAGTCATCTAGAGTCTTGCTCTCTAGAACAACTCAATAAGATCCTGAAGACCAACAACATGGGATGAATGAGGTGGAATGGCAATTCCAGTCAAGTCAGACACTGCCACGGGAATATCAACAAGTATTTTGGCATGTACAAGACAAGATAAAAACAAGCCTTATTTAGAAGGATGAAGGTCTTGCTCACGGACTTTTATCAAGCATCTGGAAATGAGACAAGTCTAGTGAATTTTTAACATACTTGCATAAAAAAAACCAGCAATGAGTTGTTTACTAGTCAGTACTGCACACTTTACAGTAGCAAGACCGCACACACTGCTGTGACAAGAAGTGATAGCAAAAACCATACATAGACACACAACTTTTAGAGAGAGGAACAAAAACCAAGCCTCAATTATTTTTACTGTTTCACCTTCAAAAAATATTCCGATTCCCTGAAAAATGGGAATTTAGTAGTGGAAAGCTGCGGTGCAGCAGTGCTAACAGCAGCAACGCAAAAATGGACAATGGACAACTGCTTCCAATCCTAACTTCATATCCCACTTTGAAATAAGAATAACACAACTGCCTAACTGCCAAAAGTATTAAAGACAGCAATGTCAAAACTGTTACAGAAATACCAGATTTACGAATATGAGGCTAAAGAAGTTATTCCAGCTATGAAAAAGTCTGCTGGGGACACCTAGTACTACAATTTTTGAGAAGATTATTGATACAGCAGATTTGTTGGCATTAATGCTGTTGGATATTTTTTCTTGACAGTGCTCTAGCACCTGCAGCTTTCACTACATCGTTTTTTCGGGTGGTACTTTCTATCTTCTCTATGACTTAACCAATTGTCCAGTCTTTCCTTACGAAAGTCTCAAAAAAAAAAAGTTCATCTAGATGAGAATTGGAATTGTTAAATACATATTTCTTACCATCATTAGTGCAGCTCCAGATAAATACTGTTCATGTTGCAATATACTGTAGAATAAGTTACTGGGTAATTTGGGAGAACTCAAGCATCTCCTATTAGGTAAACTAGTGCTCAAGAAACCACCTGTCACCTTCATTAATGTAAGGGAGAAGTGCAAACCGTAGCCAAACTTTAGTAGTATTCTCCATTGAGTAAAAGAAGAAGCTTTTGGCCTTTAGAAGAAAAGATTTCAATCAACGATACCTTCTCAGGAAGTGAATTAGCACTTCCTGTTCAATAAAACAATTTACACAAAGAGGAAGGGTAGGTGAAGAAAGTACCAAGCTCAAGTATTAGGAGATGAATATATGGTAAATTCAATAGCACACATAAATCAGAAACACTGCATTTTACAAGCAATCTCACAATTGCCATTTTAATACTTTTTAACATAGAAACACTTGCTAGCATTTATGAAGAGTGCAATAAAAGCACCCAAGAATGTCTCAAAACTTATGTGACTTATATTTTGCTCACACTTGCATCCTTAAGTACTAGCTTCTAAAATGGGTAGAGACAAAGTATTGCCCAGCTCCAGTCCCAACAAATAGTTTGATTAATTGAAGTAGACATCTAATTATGGCCCATAACACCAAAGAGATCATCCACCTTTTTCAAGCTTTTTAGTTCAGATTTCATGAAAAGACAGCATAACCATTAAAAAGTTCAACAGTTTGACAAATAAAAATGAAAAAATAAAAATAATCAGAAACTCAGTGCTCTGTTGTCTACTACCTATACTGCATCTCTTATAAATTGATATAGAATTTGTTGGTAAGAGACTCCTACAGGACATAGAGCATAAACTCAGTCCTGCAGGGAGCCAAATATATATGATCTAAACAAGACTGGAGTGTCTTTACACCATCCACAAAAGCAAGTCCTGTGATCCCATTCAGCAGACAGCCACACAAACCATTCTACCGGCCACGGACGACTGAGTGGCAGGAGGGTGGGAATCAGCAGTCTGGCACTACGGAATTGCCATGAGAATCACCCGCATAGTCTTGTAGAAAAGCTGCAGCAGGCAAGAATGAACAGGGCAATGCTTTAAGCTGACATAAACCCAAAACTACCTCTAAACAGATACCATAAGCTTGATTTATTCAGGAACAGAGAAAACAGGGAATAAGGCCAGTGGACTATAGAAAGCAGCCAAACCCCCACCAAGTTTCAAACCCCTTAGGCTAATTCAAAATACAGTTTTCCAAAGTGGGGTGGGGGGAACCCAGAAACAAATGATGAATGAGTCTGTGCTCTGCTACTCTGAAAGTTGGTTCTGCACAAACAAGATAAAAAGGTATTTCTTGCAAATATAACTACAAAGTACTCTTCATTTGATGTTACAGTCTCAGAATACCAGAAGATGAGAACATCCTCCCAGCAAGGAGTCGATGCTTTGACTTCCTTCCCAGTTACAGGCAAACTTGACCATTATTAATGAAAAAATCCAAATAAAGGTCTCTAAAAATGGTCTTTTTAGGGAATTTTAGGCAAGATCATGGTTATGTGGTACTATTTGCTCCAAACAGGACCATTTCAAATGGTCTGCAGGTAGGGAGACAGGCCACAGCAAACTAAACAGAAGTGGCAGAAGGTTATGTTCATTAGAGATGTTCAAGGTAATCCTGAATGTAACAAACTCACTTTATAACAGCTATTATAAAATGGAGCAGTGACTCTGAAATTACTGTAAAGAGAAGAAACTGTTGTGAAGAAATACAGAACAGACCGAAAAGTCTTCCCTTCAGGCACTTTCCTGACTACACCTTGCCCTACTGTACCAACTCGCAACTCTTACATATCTACACTTAATAGTAAACAGAAGTAAGACAGTCCCCACCCTTAGGAAGGTCAAGATTTCAGCATAAGAAATACAAAACCTTCAAACTTATTTCTACAAAACATCTTATCCACTATTCTGTGATCAAAGACCACTTCCAAAGATTGATCCAATACATACTTGTGCTATTTTAACAGTGCTTTCTTTTGTAAAGTAAAACAACAAGCAGGAATATCATAAAAGTCACAAATTATCATATAAAAGTTCAGTGTTTTGTGTTCCTGCATACATAGGCAGAGAAATTCGTGATGACATCAAGCTGAGTAAAATACAGCAGAAAGATGTAAGGACCTTAGAAGTTTGAAGAAATGGCATTCAGGCATTCTCTATCTAAACTGATTGGCTAGTGGAATGCTGTTTTAAACAGGACAAGATATTGATTCAGAATGACACACTCTACCAAGCATTTTACAGCAAATTGCATGCATCAATTAGGACACATGATCATTCCTCCCAATAAGTTTACCATCTTGGAATAAATTAATCCAGACTCATTAGAATTTATTTCACTGAAAATTAAAAACAAACCACTTTGAATTGGTTTTGAAAGGTCTCTATAAAACTGGTGCTGAACAGGGGTAAACAGGCCAAACTAACTGTCTCCATCTGTTCATTTATAGACAAGAATCTCCATAATGTCACTTTTACTCATCTCAGAGTTCCTGATTTTTTCTTGTGTGGTCATGTGGCAAACATTCCGGCCAGAAAACACAAAGCTAGCTCATGCTACAGAAACAGTCTCTACCACTAGGTTTCTTTAGCAGAACAGGTTCTTAGGCTAAGCAGTATTTGGAAGCTTCCCCAACACACTATTTGCCCATGAGAAACAAGATGAAACTTGCCTAGCTTTACAAATCAAAATAAATTCTTAAAATGCTGACACTTGATATGACTGACAAAATACAGATGCTCTCTTGTTGTTTGACTATATATATTCCCAGCTTGAGCAGGAATGTATTTCAGTTCCAAAACCTTAATGTGTCAGAAAGGCAAGGCATGACATTGTCAGTAGTCATCACCTATAATGAACATGAGCTCCATCATTTGGAACTTGGGATAACCTGTATGTATAGGAGCGTCTACCGAGGTAAATCTAAAGTACAACCCATCGTATCCCACAAGTACAGATTGTTCCCAATTTGCCTTAATAAAACATACATTCAAAATCCAGAATGCAATAAAGGAAATGAAAATACATAGTCAGTAATTCAGGTCCACAACATTTGCACAATAATCTGTATGCGTTGGCTCTGAAGACAAATCACCTCTTCCCTTAAAGAGTTTGAGCTCCTTTGTCTTTAAAATCATCTGTTAGCTAAGACTTGGCACAGTGTTTGAAAGACTGAGTCTTGTCCTTGGAGGGCAATGGGATATATTTTCTTCTCCATTCGGCTATTTTAAAAATAATATAAACTAGGTGATGAAGTTACAGCAAATGTGCTAAAATGTCCAAGTGTTCTTTCCAACAGCAATTCAAAATTACAATACAGACAAAACTAAATCACAAATGCTGTAGCTGACTTCAGTACCAGTTCTGGAAGACTAAAAAATCCCACCTCATCTGACACTCTACTGTAACTCGGCAAAGCCCCAATATCTCCTGACATCTGAAGAGCTGAGCTACTGACAGCAACTGAAATTCAAATGCTTATTCCTTAGTAAACTTCTCTGAAGGGAAAAAACTGTTCTCTCACAAGATACAGTTACCCCTTTCTTGAAAAGAGTTTTAAATGCAAAATCTGCTTGTTCATGGTGTGGTTTTAGAGCAGCTCTTTTTTTTTTTATTTATGAACTTCCTTTGCAGTAGGAGAGAACACTGAAATAGTGTTTTTCCTCAGTGTTTAAATTGGAATATTACACCATGCAGCTACAGATTATTATTTGGCTAATTTTGCCGAATAACAAAGTAAGGAAAGTGAATTTTGTGAAGCTAAATATACATATTTTATACTACATAAATGTTGGTCTGTAAATACTGTAGCCCACTGGCAAATGGCAGCAGGTTCCTGTAACAGGTATAACCGGGGATATCAGTCAATATCAACAAACCACTCAAATTCTCTATTTGTCCATCTAAGCTGCTAGTGAAGCAAAGATGGTTTTAAGAGCAATCCATTCTGACACATTTTTTGTATTCTTTCCAAACTGATGCAATAATAAAGTTGTTATGCATTTAATAATTACCTCTTCCATTTAAGTATTAGACCCATCTCAGTAAAGGAGTACATGTTTTCATTGTTGTTGTAAATGATATTAAAAGGAGCTTTAAAATAATTTCCCATTTTGGCTAAAATGAAAGGAAGTTACTAAACATTGCACATTTTCACACCGTAGCTAGAAAATAAAGCCACAAAGGCACGCAGTAAAGTATAATTATTTTAGATGCCTGTTAAAAACTATGTTTCTTTTTTTAAAGGTAGATGAGGCAAAGGCAGAAAAAAATCATTTTAATCAGCTATATAGGGATTTTTCAAAATGCTATGGTAAGAAACATAAGAATTCAGTATGACATAACTGGAAATAATCACACAGACAGCAATCATCACAAAATCATGTTGCTATCTACTCACAATACTTCATCAAGTGTATAAGATGTTTCAACATCAGAGAACAAAGCTTAACACACTTTTAAAGGCACATTATCACTGGTATGTAAAACAGCACCAGCCTCCTTGGGATAAAACATAACCTTCAAATATTGCATGCAGTGGAGATGAAAGACCAAAGTAAAGTCAAGCAGAACAAGGCAATTACCAAGGTGGAATTCTGCCAGCAGAGAGTTTTCCCTTCTGCCCTTCACACAACAATCTATTTGCAACTGAAACTGGATTCTTGATTCCTGAAAAGAAAAATTATCAAAAAAAGTTAACAAAACATTAAAATATCTTTCCACATAGTCTTATAGTGTTCATCTTGGCAATGGAAGTCACCTTCCTTTACTTTCCATGGCTTTGCCAAGTCAGTAAGAGATACTTTATGTTACGTTTCAATTTAGTAACAATTTTCTCAGTTTTTCCTTCACATATCCTATCAGTAGTGATAAAGCCTTCTAACCAACATCCCACCACTACCTTTTTTATCTTATATGAAAAGATCATATTGAAATATCAGGAGTGATCTCCTACCACATAAATTTCAAATTAAATCTACAGTATTCTCCAGGCCAAAGATGCATGTTTTAGAAGCAAGATGGAAACAGCTTTCGTTTTGATCTATCTGGCCAGAACAGGGATTATAGGATTCAGACTTAGCTTTCTCTCACTCCCCCATTTCCTCCTTCCCCATGGTTGGAAAGGCACATTTTGTAACAAGCAAGCCTTGAAACACTTAATTTTACTATTTATTTAGATTTATATCTACATGAGGAAGTCATTACCACGGTTTAGAACTACTCTAGGATAAACAACAAAGCTTGAAATTCTGTCAGAAATGCTATTCAGTGGTAAGAGTTAAGGCCGTTCAATGTACTTACGACAAAACCTCAACAATCCCTGTTTGGGACTGCATACCTGTATTTGTTTTGTACTGAAAGCTAAAACTAGATTAAAAAAAAAACAAAAACAAAAACAAAACACCAGCAAAGTATATGAGTTCTAAGACAGAATAAATCCCATATGCAAATTTATCCAACATTAAAGCAGCAATAAATCCAAATATAAGTGGTCATGTGACAGAAAATAAAAAAAAAAATACAGGATACAGAAATTTCATGTCCTAAGTAAACAGCTTGAAAGATGAGCTGCTGTGACCACTCAAGAATACACGAGAGGCTTCAGTTTGGAGGCTAGCACCCAGCATAGCCTTCTGGCACTATAAAGGAAACTTTGGTCCCTTGGGATCCTAACTGGACCAACTTAACTAAGAGACCAAAGTAACAATTGATCTTATGATTTAATTATATGCCAGTAAGCTCTTCAGTGAGACAGAGAACAAAAGCAAATGGTTATAACTTTTTTTAATACTTGAATTTTGCTATAAACATTCTACAAATTCATGTGAGCAAACTCATGCTGTGAATAATATATAGTATCATACAATTGGTCTACACTGAAGGACTATCAGTGAACTAATAAGCCAATGTTTCACAAAACAAATTAGCACGAAACAATATTTCAGGGAACAGGAATGCTTCCCCCTTTTTAAAGGGGGCAGAAATTCTGTGAACAGGGTGGTATTTACAATGTCACCCCCCTCCAAAAAAGTAACAAAAAAGAACGAAATTGATCTTTGCACTTGAACTAGTTAATTTTGTAATACACAGTTAACATACCACTCAGTGCTCCAACTGCTCCAAAATTTAATGACTTTCCATCCATTATACTGGCATCACATTCTATCTCACCCAGAAGGTTTAGGTTAGACCCCAATCCAGCATTTGTAAAAGGAGAATCCTAAAAATAAGAACAAAACACTGTAAGGCCACATCCATAACAGATGAGATCAAAATCTTTATATAACTGATATGACCACACTGATCTCAGCACAGTGTGCTTTTTTATTCTAGTAGTTTAATCTTTCCAATGAATACAAGACCAATTTGAACACAATCTCAAATTACTACAGTGGATCCCTTATACCCACTCAACTGTAATAATGCACTAATATAAGAAAACAGTTACTCAACAATTTAAGATGATCACTTCTAAGCAAGTAAAAGCCTTAAAATACAAATGAAAATCTCGCCCTTCCTCCCCCAAATAAGCGTTTCCATTGGTCCCTAACTCATTAAAAAACATAATTATTTAAATACATGTAAAGAGACATCTATTAATCACTGCACAAACCACAGTCTACCTTTGAAACTCTTCAAGTATCACACAGAACAAAATAAAACTGACCTTTCCTTAACATTCTTAGCCTATAATTGCAGTTCTGCATGCAGAAACAGAAAATTGGCATCAATTCACTTTGCAAAATGTCTACTGGTGTAGAAAAAAAAATCCTTTTATACAGAAACTAAGATTTTTATTATATAAGGACAGTCATTACTGCAGTCTGAAGTTTCTTGGAAAACAAAACAAAATGCAAAAAACACCCCCCCGACATGCATACACACGAAAAAAGCCACAAAACAAAACCAAACCAAGACAGACTGCATAGAAAGTATGGACATCATTTAATAAACTGATTTAAAACCTAATTCCTCTTTTATTAGCACTTTCTACAGCTTTCTGGAAACTAAAGGTTCTCAAACAACAAGTTTTGCATGCTAGAATTAAACACATCCATTTTACATCATCATTTCTTCAGACCATGACCATGACATTAAAATCATAAAATTTCAAAGTAGGACAGCTCACATATAATTCAATATAATTCCTTCTTTATAGATGCAAGCACAGAAAGAACACAGGACAAAGAAAGATAAAAAACAGCTTAGGAGAGCCAACCAGTTACATTTCAGAGAGATAACTGCAAGTTTTCAGTTTCCAATCTGTTTTGATTACAAGAGCATTATATTTTATCTTATTACAACCTGATGCGACAAAGAAAAATGGGTGTTTAGACCACATGTGAACACATCAGTGAAATCAGATGGTCATACTTTTACAGCATATGTAATGAAAGCTGTATCAGGAAACAAATCTACTGGAAACAGCTCAAAATTCTGTCTTAAATGTTAAGCCAACTGGTTCTTTTTTGCACATACTAATTTGGAAAGAGTACGAAGAAAGAAAGGAAAGAGCACACAGAAATGATCAAAAAACTTGATGCTAGTAACTCAACTTTTGTTAGCTTTCAAATGCACAAGTAGAGACTAAGTTCACAATCTGTTTTGCAAGATACTGAAAATCTTCTTAGAATTTGAGTCACTAAAATGTCTTCCTGGAGAATTATGAATACATAACACTTGATTAGTATATAATCGTGAAACAGGCTGCAATTTCTGTGTGTTCCTATCCATCTTTATTTTCTGCTTTTTCTTTCTGCATCCCAGAAGCATCACGAGATTTTATCCCATTTTATCTTATCCTTTTTCATCCCATACCACAATAAATCTTCAAATTCATTGTGTATACTTACTGTGCTGTTCACTTTGACAGCTATGCCTCACAGCAAGTAAGTAAACTTGAGAAGATTTTAGGATAATGAAACATAGACAGT
Source organism: Chloroceryle aenea (assembly GCA_013399075.1). Taxonomy (NCBI): domain Eukaryota; kingdom Metazoa; phylum Chordata; class Aves; order Coraciiformes; family Cerylidae; genus Chloroceryle; species Chloroceryle aenea. The sequence goes on along the minus strand of VWZY01001272.1, from coordinate 98,396 downwards.
TTAGTGCACCAGGAGTAACTTTCCCTAGAAGAGGGGGAAGAATAGGACTTAAAAAAAAGGATACTAAGATGATGGCCTTGAAAATGTGGAAGAGTGCAGAGCAGCCAATGGCTTACTTGACTTCACTGCTCCCCAGGCTCTACTAGTACAAAGAAAATTAAGTCAGTTAAGTTTAGACCAAAAGAAGCAGAGAGTGGTGATAGAATCTGAATGCGAATGGTGAAGGTAGCTGGAGGATCAAGTAAAAACAGGAATGAATTGGGATGAACAATGTTTACTCCTAGTGTTATCCAAGTTCCTTGCCCATGGGTCATCAGATTGCATAAACCTGCAAGCCTGGAGACAAGTTTCTGAAGTTCTGTTCCAAAAATATTTGCTCAGCAAATCATACTCCAAAGCATTTTCCAAGAGGAAGAATTTTGAGCTTTACAGATTTGTCACTGCCACAAAGCAAAGACGTTTTTTATATTAATACATGTCATGATCAAATAAAGGGACAAAAAAAGGACTCATCAGAATGTAAGTCAAATTAACACTGTCCAAAATCCTTCTGCAGTCAAGACACGGAGCTCTACTCCATCTGATAAACATAATAATCAAAAGAGGGTAGGGCAAAAACCCCACAATACAGAGCAACACTAGATCACTTAATTTCTAAAAATCTAGATGTGTTCGACCCTTTGTCACAGCACCTTGTCTCACACATCATCAAAGATGGACCAAAACACACCTTATCCAGAGACAATGGGATTGACATTGTTTCTCCCCACAGAATATTTATCAGAATATTGGATAAATAACAACTCTACATTAACAAAATTGTAGATGCCTCTCTGGTGGCATAATTCTTTCATTTTAGAACTCAGAAGGAAACTCAGCAATACAATAAGGCCCAACATGAATAACTTCCCCAGTAAAAAGAAATTTTGTCCCAATTGCCAGCATCTGCTCAGAATTTCAGTGCAGCTTTACTTTGCTTTACAATCATACTGCACTCACACAAGAAGACGAGCACAGAATTGCCAAGAGGAAGATGGTCTACTCTAACTCCACAGATCCGAAAGGTGATTTGGTAAGAGCTTTAGACAGTGCAGAAACTGGGTGTGAATGCATGGAATTTCTGATAACTATCTGAGTGTCTCTGAGATGAGATAGAAAGCCTTTGAAATGAGGCAGAGAAAAATCTTTATAAAAAGTGGAAACAAATTCATACCTACTTCTGTGAACAAGGAAGGACATGAAATACACCACACAAGTCATTCTCTTTTTTGAAAACAAGAAGCTGTGCAAAAGTCTGTCCAAAAGATTTCAAGACTGATATACAAATGGAATAATACAACTTATGAAAATTAAGGTGTAGTTTGAAATGACAATTCAAAATCTTCAAGGAATGCAGTAACATTATTAAAACAGAAGTGTGCATGCTTTCGAAATGGGAAGAAAATAAATGGACATAACTGAAGCAGTCTCTTCATACCCTCCGACAGAAAAATGCAGTAATGCAAGAATTATATGACTATCAGAGGATGGGGATGAATCAGATCAAAGGATATATCTAAGAAGAGGGAGAAAGGAGGAAAAGGCTTAGAATACAGAAGGTGTCTTCAAACATATACTTTTATTTACAAACAGAACCAGAGATTAGCCTTTATATTTCTAAGGAGACTGAAGACAGACAACAAAGCAAACCAAGTGTGAGCTTCACATGTTAACACAGCAAGCTCTATTATCACAGAAAAATAAAAAAAGACTACCAATATGTTATTCAAAGCATTTGAACACATTGTAACCTTTCAGTTATGTGAAAAATACTAGACTACCTGGCCATTACTCCACCACTGAAGCATCTCTAATTTACAACATAAACCTGTAGCAAAGGAGATAATACAAAGCTTTAAGAGACAAAATGAATTTCATTTGCCCAAGGTACTCATCTCGTAAAAACACTCAAGCAACCAAGGGTATAATTTTTTATTTTTAGAATCCTTTTTACTTCAAAATGTATTTATAAATGTTCTGGCAGCAAACACAGGCACGCTGTAGTTTCTAACTGATCAAAGTTGAAATGCTTGAAGAAGTTAATCAACACTGTAACACTAATAGGACTGAACTACATCTAGGCAAGTAGTTAAAATGTTCTATTTTCAACAGGCATTAAAGAACATTAAAGAACAGACATTAAAGAACATACATCTATCTTCAATGTATTTTTTTCCATAGCTTGTTTGCAACTTTCAAAAGGGATTCAAAGTCTACAAGAATTTCTTTTACATACTGTAATTTTAAAATTTATTTTTCTAAGGGAATTAAGTGACAAAAGTCTGAAGACTGAAGTCACGTTTCTTCCAATTACACCAACTAAAAAGTGTTCAAAAAACAATTCTGTCCCAGATTACTGTTAACCACTCCGCTGCAAAATATCACAGTAATACTTTTAACTAGAATTAACAACTTGCAGTTCATTACTCATTAAAATTTCATCTATAGTGACTGCCTTAGCACAACAAGGCTGCTGGCATTATGCTTTCATCTTTAAGAGATGTCCTTGGGACTAAGATTGTATATTCAAAATCTTAATAACTATAAAATTAATAAATACACAAAACCAAAGAAAATAAATTAACAAGTTCTCTCCTTGCAAAATTTTGCCTACAGCCACACAAACCCACTTCTGGAGTACACCAATAGGTTCAAAACATCCTTTGCATTGATCTACAACTACCACCAAAAAAAAAAAAGTGAAGTAAATGGTGCAATTTCAGTAACAAGGAGATCAAAATGCAAAATGTGATGTCCGCTTCCTCATCAGTCATAATAATTTCCAATTCAAATGATGTTCATAAAAAACACTCTGCTGAAGTCAGATTAAAAAAACAAGTGGTCTACGCAGTATTAATAAACATAGAAAAAGGCTGAAATCTTCATCATTCTTTACAACAAACTTATGTTCTTATCTCCAGAACCTGAAGAGTAGACTTTCTCAAGTGCTCTACAGTCAAAGAAAAACTTGAAATTGCACATTGCTCTCACAGCCAGTCCTAAGCACAGTCAGCATATGGCTCTGTTGAAAACTGCAAGTGTTAAGGGGGATGTGGAGGGAGACCTCCCACCTTCCTAGTAAAAAATAATAAAAAAAGCTGACAAATCCCTGTGTTTCAGGAGAAACTCAGACTTCAGATGGCAGTTGATAGCAAGAGTGCAATAAGAAATGGTACCACAATAATGTCTTTGTAAAAGCATATAGTGTAAACCATTAGCATCTTGTTGAGACCCATTTTGTTACCAGAAGCTGAAAGAGGTAACAAGTTAATTTGTTTCTCTGCAGTGACAGAGTTCACCAACTGGGAAAGGTAACTGCCTTTAATCAATTTACCAAATACAGCTGATGCTTATGAAGACCAGCAGTTATTTTAAGAGTAATCTGGGTCAGCCTCTCTTCTTGTTACTTTGTAAAAGACCTCTACCTTTTCTCTAGTTAACTATTAGCATTATTATCTTAATCACAGAATACTGTTTTACTGGAGATTTGTATAATTTAACACAGAAAGGCTGTCCTTTCTTCATTTAGAGCCTGCAAAAATAAAACAAAAAACAGACAGCATACCGCAAGCAAACTGTCAGCTTGCTCATAAAAGATCAAGAGCAAGTCTTGCGCCTCAACAAGTCTTTGAAGTGATGCCTCTTGGATTAGATGAAATTCTGTGTAAAAAGAGTTGTGTAATTGAGTGGAACTGAAGAAAAAAAAAACAAAACTGAAACATCTTTTGTGACATTTCCACTAAAAGATATTTGTGCCTTGCAAAGACTACAGATTTTTGAATACAGCATTAAAAGACCTAGAGAACAGTAAAAGTCAATAAATATTTCAGATAAACTCACAGCAATCAAAATACCAAGTAGTTACAAACATCACAAAAAAAAACCCGTTTTTACAAGTTACAAATTTCAGTTGTTCTTTATCTTAATCTGGATTACAGTGACACATGGAAACAAACATTGTTTTCATACAGATCTTCACTACGTATTTGCCAACTCAAAATGCTAAAGCATATGACAAAAAGTAGCTATTTTTTTTTCATAAAAGGGTCATGATAGCTCATTAGAGACAGTCAATGTTTTTACCCATAAAATTCTGTAATTGATGAGAAAAACTATTCTGTTCGCTTTGTTGACTTGCCACATGCAATTTTGGTTTCTTCATAGAAGAAGAGGAAAAAAGAATGAAAATGGAAGGTGCAGCTCCAGAAATGACAGAGATGTCTGGAGGTGGTGTTCAGAATGAGATATGAGCAGATACAGACCTTTCAACAATTTCAATGCTGACAGTCAAACACTGGGATTTCTCATACTAGATCCAAAAACCTGCCACCGCAAACCACATCGTTTTCTGGTTTGAGTATACCTTTGATCTTTCTTCAATATTACTGCATAGCTACATACTTGAATTTAAAAGAAGCCCAGATACCAAACCCTATGTTGTTCATCCCAGTAATACAGAGAACTCACAATTACGAAGTAATATAAAACACGTCATGAACAAATGAAAGCAAATAATTCCATTAATGATAGCATTATGACCTGAATAAAACAATATTTAATCTTAAAAACAGAAAAAGGAAAAAAAGAAATGATTTTTGCAATAATACAGATAAAAATACTACGAAAGATGATTATAAAAGCAAAAAGTGGAATGAATGGCAGGCATTACAATAGCAGTGATGAGGAAAAAAGCAGATGAGGAAAAAAAGGTTGCTGATTGGAATAATTTCATAAAAGGGTTTTCATTTCATTTTAAAGCCATTAACTTTATATACAGATGTCAATTCAGAGTATTTAAGTCTAGTAAAAGAAGAAAAGTCTCTTGGGGATAACAAAACCAGATATAATATTCACCCCAGGCACAGCTGCAAAGAGATATTTTACTGTTAAGCTTCTTAAAATATGTTTTCTTCTGTGTAGCTCAGGAACATGATAAAAATCAAAACATAAAGTAGTTGGATTTTTTTTTTCTGCTGAAGAGGGACCTTACCCACAAAAAAATCTTGTGGAGTAATAACAGTCTCATCTTATGGAAGTGCATTATAAATAGTTTCATTGTTTTCACGTAGCTATATTCTAATGTATAAGATAACACATGAAAGCATACTTGAACAGTTCAGTGGAGACCAAGAAGCTTGTTTAAAGCCAAGAAGCTTGCCAAGTTAAAAGCATGACTGAAGTCTTGGCTTCTAGTCAGTATGTCTAACACATATTAAAGTACATACTGCCTGCCTTACACTAACCCTATCAAGTATGTTAATTAACACTTATCCAACGTAAGTGTAAGCAAATCCACTGCTAATCCTCTCAGAATACTACCATAAATTCCAAACCAAGGAAATTATTTTTACAGCACAGCACATACCTTGCCTTCCTTCTTTGCTAATAAAGTTGGGAGATGAAAAAGCAAATACTCCTTAGAGAGAAGAAGAATACCTGTTTCAATCATTATTGCCATGAAGGATTAGCAGACCTGGGGCAATAACCAAACTGCCTCATTTATATCCCAGAAATTCTTTTAACTTTGCTCTCCTCTACATTACTCCATAGGGACACTTCACTGAAGTCAAATTCTATAAAAATCTCATCACACTTTTCCAATACACATATTTTATCATATGAATCAGAAAAAAAGCATTATCTTACAGTGAAATCAGATTTCTCTGAACAGCCTGCTTCTTTCTACTCTCTTACCCTATCAGAGATCATACATACACAAAGTAAAAGATATAAGAAAAAAAGCCTTCAGAAACTGCATTCATTTAAGCACATGGAAAAATATGTCACAGGACAAATGAGAACTTAAAATTCCTACTTGGTTTTCAGAGTCTTCATTGGATGGAGAGACAAGAAGCATTAAATGTATACAATTATTCTTGTAGAATTATGTCAAATAACTGAAAGAGGTATGAATAACACAACCCAAGAAAGCATAGCCAGAGACAAGTTACCTCTATATAATTACTACATGAAAGCATTAATATAACTACTAAAGACTAACTACAGCTAAATTCTTTGGATCACAATTTCAAGATGCCACAGTTTAGGGTCAGTGTGGCCCCGTAGACCTGTAACAGACACTCTCTGTTAACCCCCCTCCCTCCCCAAGGGAGAAGAGAAAGGGAATAAGGGAGAGAGACTCAGCCATTAGAAAAGTGAATTATAACAGCTTGAATGAATTAAAATAATAAAACTAGACTATATACAGATGTATACAAAACCAGTATGGAACCCAACCGCCTGATGGTAATTCCATCACCATCACCACTGATGCTGTAGGGCAGGCACCAGGGGAGTCCCAGCCTGGACCCCACAGCAGATGGGAGCTGTGTTCAGGAGCTGGATTCTGGTACCAGGTTCAGGACACACCGACTGGGATTGAAAGCAGAATGGACAGAGTCCTCTTGGGATGCTCCAAGGAAGGAACCGAAAAAGGATCTGAGACAAGCCAAGCAAAGCTGGCAAAGTGGGCCAAGAGGGGAGAAGAGCCCAGGAGCCCCCCCAGAGAGAGCTACAGACCCTCCATATCCCTCAGCTTTATACCAAATACAACATCTCTGGGCTGGAATCCCTCCCTGCCCTGTCCCCTCCTCCTCACAGGTGCCGCCTTTCCCTTTCCTGCACCCCCCAGTGTGGTGCACGAGATCCAGCAGTGGCCTTGGTCTGCACCCCAACCCTTGGTAGGAACTCTGACCATGGGGTGTTCTCACTGCTGGCAGGAGACGCTGCCTGGGGAAACAGGCTGCTGACTGCAGACAGTTGCATGTGTTAGAGGAACTGATCTGGAAAGTAAAAACACTGAACAGAACCAGCTATGTTCTCACTCAAACCAGGACACAAGAAATGATACATAACTTTGTAGGAGATTAATGCAAACAAAAGCAACAAGCACTTATCTAGAATTTCTAGTTAACATGTGTGACCAGTAGCAGGATTTCTTTCCTAAGAAGCTGAGACACCACAGTCTGCCTGTAGTTTAGTAAGTCAGAAATAAACTTCCCTAAGTGTTCACTAAGTCTTTAAGGACTGTATTTACCCTTGAAAGTTAAAGACTATCTAATAAGGCATACCTAAAATGACAAACAATTGAGCCAACCAGGCAACTTTTATTCAGTTTCAATTTTGAGAAAGCCTTGAAAGAAATTTACTCCAAAATAGAGTGGAAAAGCAAAAGATAAAATTAGCATAACACAAAAATTATAATCTCAGTACATTTCTCATGTGAATTAATACATTCCTAGAGAAAAATCTGGCAATGTACTGAAGAGATGTATTTACTACTAATCAGAAACTCATACCTCTAATTCTATAAGTGCTGCAGTCACTGCATCTGTTGCAAGAGCACCAGCCTGTAGCTTTTCAATTGCCTGTAAAACAAAACTTTTAGTTGATTAGGAAATTCTCATATTCTGTGACTAAGCGTTACATTTTCCTAGTCCTGTACAGAGTAAAATCTTTAGCAAATTAGTTTCGAATGTAAAAGGACATAAAAACAAGGGGCACTGGAAACATTATGCACCATGCAAGGGCACATCTAAAGGCATGATTTTACTATTGTAAGACTTCATGGTCAAATTTATAACAAAATATAATTCTTATGCCTGGTGTCCTCAAACAATTCGTATTTCAGTCAAGAAGTTTCTAGTATTTCTTTCAAGACTCAACAAAAATCTCTAGTACCAATATAGCAGTTGTCATGAAACTGAACAGAACCTACAAGTAAGCTCATCTAAAAGCCAAGATAATGTAATATTCAAATTATATAGACAAACACAAATTAATTTCTAAAGTCTAATATTATTTTCTAGATCCATACTGGACAAGACCTTACACTCAAGTTCTCTCAGGGAATCCCAGAAAACAACTATGGCTGCATTTTCAGCTGTAAGACATAACTGTTTGTCCTTCAAAGAAGTTAGTATCCTGAGCTTAAGAAACCACAGAGTATCTCAAATTAGACTTACATTCAACAGCAAACAACCTTTTTTCACACATAATTAACTGGACAATTAATATCTTCAGGGCTAATGCACAACTTTAATGAAGATAGTGTTACATTTGGATAGTGTTACATGAGACTTCTTATTACAAAATGAGATTGGTATTAGGGTTGAGCAATAGAAATGTAAAATGAAGTGGTAATTATCAGAGGCCAACTCTGATACTCTTCTAATAAGCCTGCAAAGCTCCCCAGCTCCTTCTCCCTGGAGAAAACAAAAGGCATTAGAAATTTTGGAGACAGGTTTTCCAGCGTCCCATTCAACACTAAGTAGACAGGACTTGTCACTTACAAGTATAAGTTCTTCAAGGAGATTAAAAAAAAAAACCAAACAAAAAAACCAGAAATGAAAGTCTTGCCTTTTCTCCCTTTCCAGATTTGGGAAGAGGGTTTTGACTTTGTTGGTTTTTTTCCTGATTCAATACCCCTTCCTATTAAGATAATAAGAGCTATGAAGAAGAAAAGAAACCTATAAATCCCTGCATTCATAGAGCAATCTGGATGCTGGAGTTTAAATAAATTCCAAAAAGGGTGGACATTGATGAAGGGAAAATCCAGACACCATATTTAGCTCAAGAAATCCCAGAGCCTTGGGAACAGTGCAGGAATACCTTGTATAGGTACCACTGTAAGCTTTGTTTGGTGTCTGCCACTTGCCACCACTGATGAAAATGTTGCTGCACCTCACAGCCACACACTCTGTTGACTCTATCACTAACTCTTTCTGCTTCCTTTTTCCTCTAGGAATGAATGTAGCCTGAGGGACTAAACCCAGATATGCCAAATAATACTGAAGGGATGGTGCTACTTAATGTATTTCTTGTATATCCACTATGAGACTAGAGCTGGTAATACATACCTTCTGACAGGCTCTTTTGCACACATGCTTGTATTCTTTAGCTTTGGATTCGGAATGATAACCTGCACCTACAATTAAGGCAAAAAGAAAAGAGATTATACTACCTGTCAAATTATAGCCTACGGTTTGGATGAAAAAAATAAGATACAGCCTTCTTTATTCTGGGTTACACTGGCATTTCCTTTTCCTGCCAATGATGGACAATTTTATGCATTCTGACATTAATTCAAATACACTCAGTAAAATATAGGATACGGAGCAAATCTGCAGAAGCATAGAGGTATAAAACTCAGTGCCATACAACCTCTTCCTATAAACATTCTCTAAGGCTTCCAGTTTTGCCCATACTTGGAGGATTTTAAACATTTTTTTTTTAATTTATTTATTGCCCGCCACTGTGCAAACTCCACTAGTTTTAAATCAAACTCCAATTTTCCTTGTACTGCGGTTTTGCACATCTGCAATTAGCATTCTGTTCATCTTCTCATGTTTATGGTACATTTTTAGAATTCATTATTCCTTCTTTAGAACCAGGACAGTTCCTGGAAAAAAAAAAAAAAAGATTACACCAATTTTTTTACCCTTTCCTCATTTACAGTCTTTGCTTCTATCCCACTGCACCTAACCCTTCTGCCCTGCATTGTAGCCACTGCCCCTACTTCAATACCTGAAAAATTTATCAGTACCCACTACCCGACTAAATACAGTGTCGGAAAAATAAGGCAAAGCTACCACACTGATACTTAAATTCCATCATCTTCTGTTTTCTTGGTTTTGAACTTTGAAGATACTTGTATTTATCTCAGATTCCCTGTGCTCACATCTAGAAATGTCAGCTTCAAGAACTAGTAAGTTTTAACACTACTAGTGAAAGAAAAAGAAATTTGAATAAAGTAACCCAGTAAAAGACATCATATTGAACAATTCTAATTGCTCTTAAAATAGAATAGGGTCATCAAATATCAACACAGAATAAGTTATTTGAGGGTCTGGGTGCTTGGTTTTTTTCACTTTAAGGATTTCATAAACCAACTAGCACAATGATTTTTCAAATATTTCAGTTATCATGAAGATACTTGGCTCAATTTCACCTCATGCCATCACACATAAGCAAAACCCAAATATACAACCAGATATAAGCATCACTGATATTTTCAAGATTAATGGTATTTAAGGCAGAACCTAACAGAAAAGAGATGAACAAGATGAGCAACACTGTTTTTGCAACACATCTGAGTATATGACCTTTCCCTCATATGTGGAAAAAATAAACAGTAATTCACTTAAATGCAAACAATAAAATAACACAACTACTTTCAAAAGGATAACAAAAAAAAGCTAAGTTCTGCAACAAATGGCCTCAAGAAGTTTCAAAATGACTGGTCTTATGGACAAGCTAGACAAGAAATTGTCAGTAATGAAACAGTTATGTTTTATCCAGATTTCTGAAGGGTAAGGAAACAGACTGGAAGATCTCTCACATTTTGTAGATTTTCCAAGCTTAGCAAATAACTGAAGAATTTGATGTTTTATAAACATTTCATTTAGGGATTTTTTTTTGGGAAAACCTTTGTCAAGCAGGAAAAAAGAAAAAAAAATCAAAACACCCAAACCCCTACATTTTTGTTAATAATTTCCAAGATCATCCAACCAATGCAACTGCCAAAAACTCACCACTCCTAGATATACATCCAAAGTTAATGTCACTTGATTGACATAGTAATCCAAAGCAACATAAAATTTAAATTGATATTCAGATTGCATATGCACTATCTCCATTCCATCTTACCTGCATGGACAAGCACAAATCCCACTCGTTTCCCTCTTTGGGTTTGCTTTGTTTCAGGCTCTTTAACCACCACTTTTACAGCTGTAACCTGAGATGATTTGGAAGGTAACACTTCTACTGAACTTATCCCCTTCTCCATGATCATACATTAGGATCACCATCTTCTACTGGAAAAGGGCATCCTTCCATTCAAAAATAAACTCTGGAGAGGAATCATCCTAAAACCAAATCATATATATGCGTTAGATAAAAATTTCAAGAGACTGATTTCATACAAATAACTTCAGAAAGAACTCCTGGAAGAGAGGTTTGAAACAAGGATAATATGCCTCATGAGAGAGAAGGGGTTCTGACTTCTACCTCTTCCCCAGCTAGCATGGCTAATGAGACAAAGTAATCACTTTGCAACTGTGTTGCAAGTTGAAAGCAGCCTATTCCTTACAACTTAATTTGAACCTAACAATGTTTCCAGACATTGCAAGGAATTGTCAGTATAAGGCTTGCCAGTGACTGAAAGCTGCTTTCCACGGTCTCCTTGTATTCATCAGTACAAAAAAACTTCACACATTGAGCCTACCCAGTTTCTAACATGATGATGTCCCATAGCCACAATCCTACTTCTTAAAAGTGATGTTCCCTCCTTTTGTGGAAAGTCCTAAGCAGTGCTATAGCAGTGCTGGCAAAGGCTGAAAGACAATATATGTGGTTGCATGGCAGCATCTCCTATCCTCACATCACATGCTGGTATCTGCTTGGATGATTTTTGTCTCTACATTTTATGTAGGGAATATAGAAACTGTGAATTACCACGAATTCAGTAGGAGTTATGAACATTTGCTCCAGAGAACGGCAGCATATGAGTAACACTTAAAAATTCCACACCTTTCCCTTTCTTTTTCAGGAAACAACTGTTTAAGATTCTACAATGAATCCCTACTCTTCTGTACATTTTAAACCCTTACGCTTATAATTCACTAATTTGCAGGGGGTGGGAGAAAAAAAAAGAAATTAATTTTTATTTCTTATGGCAAAGTATTTCTAAAAAAAATTGCAAATAAGATTAAAAAAGTGAAAGAAAGGTTGCCTGTATACGTATAAGGATAGCTACCATAAGTACTAGTGAACCACAACATTCCTAAGTCTACCTCAAACATCTTAGTAACTGTATTTACTTTTTTTTACTTCATGCTTAAGATGTTTATAGGATTTTACATTACTAGAAATTTAGTGGAAAAAAATGACAGTATTTTCTAGTCTTACAACGCACATAAAAAACCTCTCAAGTACAGATCTATGTATTTTTTCAGCAGTCAAAAACCAAATTCACTGTATTTACTACTCCTCTTACCACAGCCTAATACACATTAATCCCGACACAATTGCATTTCCCTAGCTGATCAGGTAAAATTAAAAAGAGAGACATTCCACACGTTGAATTAATTCAGGAAGTCAGAAAGTATATAGCATTAATGCATGAAAGAATACAACCTCTGTAAGATATTAACATACTCCAGTATGATGTCTATCACTCCTACCACCTTGAAAAGGGACTGCTTGCAACTTAAGAATACTGACTAGACTGAATAGAAGGGGGGGGAGAAGATATTAATACACAGAGTTTAAACCACAGATTTTGCAAATGCTCTATGGTTTACTCCAGTAATTAAATACCACTCCATATAAACAAAACAATGCATATTATATTTAGCAAGATTCAGCACTGGCACAGTACAGACAAACTTGCTGGTTTACCACAAATATCACTTTAATAATGAATAATTAGCACAGCTTTCTAGGCAGTTTATTTCTGCACAGTTTTTTCTTACATGCTAAAACTATACAGGTATCTTCATGCAGTTATAAAATTCTATTTTAAAATTAAGTGCAAACTTACGGCTATAATTACAAAAATATATATTATATACAAAATGAAAGACCACTACAATACATAGACTCTACAAAAAGAAAAGGCATTTATGAACTACATGCAATTGTAATGGTTTGCTATATAAACTTCACCCTAAAATTCAAACCAGAATCAGTTCATTTTCTTCCTGTCAGCTAATAATAATGAAGAAAGCTCCAGCAGCCATTTCAGCACTGGCAGTAAGCTGAAACACAACCCGTTTCCTACAAACTCTGCTTTGCTGCATCATATTATGCTACACAAAATATCAACAGGGACATGACAAAGGCTGAAGTACTGTAACAGAGGAGCAAGTAAAGAACCTATATTTTTGCTGAAAGAGAAGAAATTAGGTGGCAGTAGGAAAAGGAATGATAATGGTAGTTATTTTTGAAAATGAAGATACAGATGACACTTAAAAAGTGATTATTGGCATAACTGTCTGAAAAACCTAGTTAGGCCTTTGCAAACCCTGGCAGCTGAGAACATGTTTATTTTTATCAGACAACTTACAGTCAACCTATCCCAACAATTTTCTTCACTTTGTAAGCTCTCACTGGACCCAATCTTTCTCTTTCTAACTTCTTCTAGGGTTCTTTTTCCTGTCATACATTCACCACTTCAGATCTCACCCTCCCTTGCTACACAGTTCACCGGTTTACATTTGTACAGCTACAGATATAGTGGAGGAACATACTCTAGTTTGACTCCTGAAGAACATGAGCCACAATGATTTTAAGTAGTTAGCTCAAAGAACTCACTACACTGAAAAAAAAGCTCTGAACATTACGTAGGCACTCAGAAAAAATGTAAATAATTCGAGTGTGACACGCAACGTAGACAAAGCGTCTCAGTCTATACTTGCCATACACAGAGGCTACGGCTACGCTATCAGCCCAGAGGCGGCTCTCGCTGTCTCCCTCAGACTCAAAGCTCTGCCTGATGCTCACTGCACAGAAAGCAGACCTATCGTACAAGCATAAAAGCGGCAGGGGGTGAAGGCAGACACTTACACACCGCTGCCCCCCTCTCGATATTGGCAACGTGGAAGAAAAAGTTTTTAAAANCCTGGAGGAGAGCGGGGCCGCCGTGGCGGTGGTGACGTCACCCCAGGGAGCGCCCGCCGGCGCCTCGCGGCCGCCTCGCGGGACAGCCGTTACTCCCCACAGNAGCGAGGAGCCGAGCCCCCAGCGCTTCCACAACCAAAGGGAGAAAGGGCAGCAACCGAGAAGCTGACGATGAAACGCGCAAATAGCAGCCACAAAACAAAAGTGGAAAATAAACTTTTATTTGGAGAAAAATCCTCGGCGAGATCGACTGCTGCCGCCCCACAGAAACACCCAGGGAGGGCCGAACAACCTTTCGCCAACACGGAGCCCGCACAAACC
>VWZY01001272.1:43976-84306 GCA_013399075.1 Chloroceryle aenea | reverse complement strand
ACAGGGTGGGGGAAATTACGGCTGTGGCCTCCCCGAGGGGAAGCTGCCAGTGAAAGCGGTGCCTGGGTGACAGAGATGGTCCAGGGACTGTGGTGACTGAGGGTGGGAGCACGGTCCACTCACCCGCCTGCCTGCAAAGCAGCTCTTGCCCGCCGGCCCTGTGCTGGACTGCTGGGCCTTCGTGTCGACATTCGCTCCCTCTCCTTCGGTGGCTTCTTCACAAATGGCTGTTTCCAGGCAGCAAAACCTAATGAAAAAATACGTGCAGTCTCTGGGCTGTGTTGGGTGTAAGGCGTTGGATAGTGGTCTCTGGTTTTGTTACCTTGCTCCTGGCAGACTCATGACTTAAGACAGTGGGACTTGATGTATCTTGAAGGTCACTTCCAACTTTAAATGATTGTAGGATTCTGGTAGCTCCCTGGAACAAAATAAAATTCACTGCTTACAAATAAGTACTTTTCATAATGGCACTGTCAGGAAATGTTCACAACAATTGGGTATTTTACATCATCCTGCTTCAATAGACATTTGAGTCTTATGTACTATTAGAGAAATGCTAAGTTCTCACAAATTTCTGTCTGCCTCTCTGTAAAGGAGACGTAATCCCTGGAGATATTCAAGGTCAGGCTTGATGAGGCTCTGAGCAACCTGATCTAGTTGAGGATGTCCCTGCTCACTGCAAGGGGCTTGGACTGGATAACCTTTAGAGGTCCCTTCCAACCCAAAGCATTCTATGATAATCTTATAAACCTCCTTTCCCATGAATGCCCCATGAATGAGGGCAGCCATATCTATCCCATTTCTTACCATTACTATCACAGAGTTGGAAGGGACTTCGAAAGATCCCCTAGTCCAACCACCATACCGGAGCAGGATCACCTACACCAGGTCACATGGCAATGTGTCCAGGTGGGTTTTGAATATCTCCAGAGAAGGAGACTCCACAACCTCCCTGAGGAACCTGTTCTAATGTTCTGTTACCCTCACCAGGAAAAGAGTTTCTCCTGTCAGTCTTGGGAACCAGCTATGTACATGCACACCACTTCTTGTATCCCAGTTCACAATGCCAGGGGCTTCCAAAGTGCCTTCCCACTTGCACCCCCTGTTCCTCTTCATAGCACTGTGAAAAGAGACCAGATGTCCTTGTGGACTTACTTATATTGTAGAGTACATTTATCTTAGATAGCACCTCAAGTGCTCATTTGCAAAGGTCAGCTTTTTTAAGCTGACAACTGTAAAATCATTATAAAAAAACCACAGTTATTCTTTTTGCAGAACTCACTAAAGAGGTTGCCCTCATCTCTTGCTCAGGCTCCAACAGGCAAAGTGATAGGCTGTATTTTATATAACATATTCTCCTGACCCCCCTAGAAGAAGCAGATTTCAGCTCCTCTCCCTTCTTTCCCTAAAAGCAAGCTCAACCTGTAGCTGTTGCAGTGATTCCTGCCACAGTGCACAGTATAATTTGTTCTCTACAGACCAGCTATCAGGAAATCACCTGCTTCAGCCAAACTACATCTTTAGAGGGAATTTTGCAAATCAAAATTCTACAGTACTTTCTCTGACACCTATTTCATTCAGTAGCCAAAATACATTTCAAAGCAAAAAATAACTAGTAAGAGATTACCACACATAATTTGGTCTCATTTGCATTTGTAATGCACATATTTTATCCTGTGGCTACTGTGTTTTACACAAGTTATATAGTAAACATTAACAGAAACTTGAGCAGTAAATGGACAAGAGCTAAAAAAAAATCTGGAAACTAACCTTTTTACCCCCAGATTTTATTCCGTCCCACTGTGTCCTAATATTCCTACTTAGGATCTTCCCCAGGCATTCAGGAGGCTCCTTCCTGGCCTGACTTATAATCATAGAATCCCCTTTTATTGCTTTTTTTTCCCCAATAAATAACAATGTGCTTCCATTAGTTTTCATATTACGTCTTTTTTTTTTTTCCCCCCAAAGACCAGCTTTAAATGTTTGTAATGATGCAAAACATGTCAAGAACAAATGCAAGTCTCCTTTTTCAACACACGTTTTTGGCACAGAAAACTATGTGGCTTTTGGAGATCAGCTTTTGTCTTCCATGTTACCAGGTGCTTCCTCTTCTGTTGGATAAAGCTAAAAGGAAGCAATGTGAAGTCCACAAACCCTTAGAAAAACTTTGGCTTCCTTTCACAGATTTCAACATGAGGTCCAAATCCCAGTTGCAAGTTGCTCTGTTGCCATTTTTTTTTTCCTTCTTTTTGAAGTCCTTGTTATTCTTCACAGTGATGCTGAAATGAACCAAGGAGATCCCACAAAGTACTTTTGTTTACCTCTGAGATGGCAATAGTTACATCTGAGCGAGGACAATCTGATTTGGGGGGAAAGGGAGGGTGTTGTGTGGAAGTGCTGCAACACACTTGCCTTTTGGCTGCAGCCTTTGACACACAGCATTGGCTGCTTCCGCAGCTGTTTTGATTTGACCTTGCACAAGCATCTGCACATCCTCTCTAAGGTCCTACACACCTTCTGCCTACCCCACCCCCATCTTCCTTTTCTCTGTCCACCTCTTCTGTCTGTCAGCTAAAAAACAGACACCAGAACATGTGGCCGACTCTGAACTACACATATTTTGACTTGACTCTTCTGTCAAATCTCCTTGAAGTTGGCCAACAGGTTCAAATTACAAAGACTGACGAACGGACAGTGTGATCACAGAGCCCTTCTTCCTTTAGTGGGGGAAGCTAAGAACGATGTTAATGTTTGGTCCTACCCCGTTCTCCAGGAGAAGTGGATTTCAGATCCAAATGTCTGTTTTCACTTGCATTTTGATGCTTTTACTTAATTTGTCCCTTGCTGCTGATGGCAGTTTCCAAACTGGCCAAATATTTCTTGGTTTTTTTTCCTATTTATTGGTCCTCGCTCTTCTCTAGATTTGTGGTGCTACTCCAATAAAAAGGTGATCTCATTCTGTAAATCATTCCTCAATGTACATGTCTGAAGTGAAAAGCTTCCTTTATTCTCTTTATAAAGTTTCCAGCTGTGTTTTAATGCCTGGTTCAGGTTTTGTTCTATTTGTTTTTGATTAGCTTATAGTTCTTCTTGCACTTTGTATTTTGAAGCCGACTTTACAAGTTTCACTTCCTATTTTGATAAAGAGCTTATCTGCTGCTTTAATTTATTCTGAATAAAAGTGTCTGTTAAAACCCAGCAGCTACAGTGAGGCTTCATCTCACTTGCTGTACAACAATTAAACCATTAATTAAATAAAACCTGAGGGAAGAATGACAACAGTCATGTGTGCCACTCCTTAATTACATCTTGGAACTTTTTAATACTGACAACTCCTGTGTTCCAGTTTGTGGAACACAAACCCCTTCTCCTGTTGTGGGGCATCACTGAAAAGACTCTGGCCCCATCCTCTTGACCCCTGCCCTTTAGACATGGATAAGATCGCCTCTCACTCTTCTCCAGGCTAAACAGCCCCAGGGCTCTCAGCCTTTCCTCATAAAGGGAGATAGATGTTCCAGTCCCCTCATCATCCTCCTCTGCCAGAGGATGAGGAACTTTGCAACTCTTTTGTACAGTCTGCAAAAAAGGAAGCTGAATGCACCAAAAAATATGAACGGGAACTGTCATCTGAGCACGCAAAAGGAGAATTGCATTTGAAGTTCATTGCAGAGGCTGGAATCAGTCCACTCAGATACCACAGTATTAAGCCCCTGAAAGACTGGCTGGTCTTTCAGGTAGCATAAATATGCCTGCAGTCTTCTCCAGGCATGCTTGTTGTTTCCTCTGCATATGAGGAGGCCCCTTCTTTGACTTCCAGCCAGTAAAATAATGTTTTTTCCAGATAATGAGCCACTTTACATGAGGAAAATACTCTAGCATCCTGGACCTGTCTAAATAGCATTCCACGTACTCCCGTCTGCTCAACACCCACACACAATTATTTCCAATGCTTGTTCCATCTCATCTTAAAAAAACTCTAACTCTGTTTGATTGCGATCTTCTCTCAGCCAGCTTTCACAGCTGTAACTAGATGGGGGCCAAATCATAAGACAGCAGACTTTTGAGAAATGCAACTTGCAATACTCATTCATCAGCGGTTGCCAAAATAACCACCAGTAGTAAATCCCTGCAAGGTACTGTCAATAAAGTTGGAAAGTGAGTTATATGCATACTGGGTACTTACTGCCCACTTACTGCAGGATAGACGTCTCCCCATCAACCACTGTGGGAAATCAGGAAGCCAGGACTCACAAACAGTGGTTTTCAGAGTCAAAGATCATTTCTCTTCACGCCCACTCAAAGCACAGTGCAGATTTAAATGTGACAGTTTTAAAGTACATGTTTTGGCAAAACAGGGCAAGTTGGTGACTAAGGAAATCCTGGACTAGGTTTTCTCCACAGGTTTTATCATCTCATTATTTTTATGGGTTTTAACCTATATGGTTGCTTTTTGCAGCTCTCCATGGGTAATGATTTAGTCTAAACCAACACTGTTTTACTTTGCATAAGGTGTGATACAATTTCAGTAGGGCAGTCTTCACGACATCCTCTTCTTCAAATTCTGTGATACTGATCCAATTGAAACAAAGAAAGCTCAGAATACCAAAGTTTACTATGAAGCTTCAAGAGTAATTGGCAGAATCATCCTCTTACTGGGAAGTTCTGAACCTCAGGATGTAAATGAGGAAAAAAATGGAAAAAAAAATGCAATCTCATCCTTCAGACTTTCTTATGAGTTCTATCAGCAAATGGACATTTTGGAGAGATTATGATCTGTACAAAAATCAATGCAATTTTATTTTAAGACAGATTTTCCACTTTTAAACTACATCTTTACTGTTACTCTTATTTTGTATATTGCACCTTTTTCCCTTGCAAAAATTTGACTTAAGAGCGAAGTAAGGCAGCTATGTTGTGCCAAATACATTCGTGCTTTCCAACTCGCTTTGCTGTCCAATGTCAAATTTAGGCTTCTTAAGAAAACCAGCTAACTTTATATAGATAGATAGATTTATATTCTTCGTGGGTGTCTTTGGTCTGCTACACCTGTTTTGATATTACTACAGGGGTGTTGTTTGTAACTATCTCTTTGTGCAGGATCCCTTTGACTCGGTAGACTCCAGGGAGGGTAGAAATTACTGTTCACTGCTAACAGGTGGGACAAACATTGAAGCAGTCAGTCTGGTCTTCAGGATGGAGAAGGTGATGATCCATCAGTGAGGCAGATGAGCTTCCAAGGAACATAAGGGTTGTGGGGTTTATTTAATTATAATATATTAAAATCCTGCAAAATAAATGTTTAGTTAGCAAAGTCAAGCATTTGGACATCAAAATATAGGATAATGAAGATTGCTCCCTGTCATGGCATTTTCAGGTGAGACTTCAGCTAAAGCATCCACGTATGTAGCTAAAAAAAATGCCAGAGCTGATTTCGCACATATCATGCTGATTTTCTCCCTGACATGGTTTTGGTTCCTAGGCATTTGTATTTAGTTTCCTCATACAGAGCTCTGAAACCCATGAGAAACATGACAAAAAAAAAAAGGCCTAACTTGCAGTTGGTTTGGGAATCACTGATCTTCCTTCCCACCTCTGACTGTAAGGACACCCTTCAAAACAACTTGTGGTCAACATCGTGGTCCATCACCACACATCTCTGGCTCCCTCCCTGCTGATGCCTCTCTGTTGTTACCATTGAAGAACACTTTAAGGACTGATGGCTCAGGCTGTCCTGCCCTGCCTCAAAAATTCTTCTGAAGCCCCAGGCATCCATTTTTGGGGCAGCTTATGCATCACCTGCCTCTGACTGCCTAAGCATTAACCTAAGGTAAAAAGCAGACAGGTGAAGGAGGAAGAGAAGCAGCTTATGCTTAGGGTGTTTTGCACTCCACAGAAATGACGTTAACTCTTAATCACCTGTAGGAATTACAGCCATCCTAAACCAGTCACCCTCCTATTCTTAGTCCTTTTGGTAATCACTTCTGTTCAGACCTCTATTTTCCATGGACAAACTGCCAACCCATTTGAGCAGTGGTTCAACCACACACGTTGCTGACTGCAGTGGGCAGTTGTTCTGCTCAGGCTTGTAATGTCAGTCTTTGACTCATGCTGTCGGAAGTTAATACAAACCTAATCTGCCTCAGTTGTCCTTTCTCTCCATCCTAGCCCCAGAAATATAAAAAGAGAGAGGTCTAAGTGCATTGGACAGAATTTCAGTGCAAAGCCAGGGGATTTGTGCAGTGCCAAGGAGCAGATGGGACACAGTCCAAGAGTAATTGCCCATGAAAACGTGGCAACCAGCCTTTGGATTGGGTGTCTCTGAGAATGGGACAGGAGCGAGGTTTGCCAGGGCACTCACTGGAGGATTAAAGCAATGTTGTTTAAAACTTGTGTAGTCTCACATGGCTGAAATACAGAGCTGGAACAGTACTGATTACTCATACACTAGTGATGAGGAGGATATAAAGTAATAATGACCTTAAGTGACATTAATCTAGATTGAATCCAGTACCTAGACAAAAATCTTCCCATTTATAACACTATGTCAACTACAGAAGAATACACAAGACAATAGACCTCTCTGCCACCTTGTCTTGCTTTTTTACAGGAATACAGTAACATAATCCTGTGCATGAAAAAGTACATTTTTACATTAGGCAGGTTGCAGTTTTTTGAAGTATTCTATGAAATAATGAAAGTTACTGTGCTATCAGAACTACTACTTTAGTGGTTCTTATCATAGCTACAAAACCAAGGTTGAGGTCTTTTAACTCATTATTTAAGACAAGTGCAGAACAACCTAATTACTTTCAAAAGAAAAAAAACCAAAACACACAGTATTCTGTTTGGCTGTTTTGTTTGCTAAAAAAGTATTTGACAGCACAACTTTCTGTTATTTGTGGAAACAACTGAAACATGAAAAATAAGAAAAAGCCAACTTGTTATTAATTGGAAATAATATATTTAATTTTTAGAAGGAAGAATAAAAAACATACGTGGCTCTTCATCTCTGACTGTCTGATCTTTCTCAGTTTTTAAATTAGTCAAACCCTCTTGTGATTTCCACTTGTAATATTAGATCTTTAAATGTCTGGCTTACACTCTAGCGTGAGCTCTGATGGCTGCCAAGTTGGAGACAAACTGCTTTATACCAGACTTCCATAAGTTGCTAGAGAAATTAGTTCTGTCTCAGTTTTAACAGTTCTGTTTTTTAATGTGTTATTTTACTCAATTGCCACCACTTTTGCTGGTTGCATGACATTTAGTGAAAAGGAAAAATGAAATAATGTTTTAAAGTGCAGAGGTTAGAACTTCTAGATCCTGTTTTCATGTTTAAAAGGATGAGATCAAAAAGATCAAGAAGATCCTTTGTTTATTTACCAGTGAATTCTGGATGAGACACAACCACTTCTTACCAAGATACGCTTCTGCTGAAAACACAGAAAGAAATCACTTCAGATTTTGTTGGCATTCTTCTGGAACTGTAGAGATTAGATGATGGGCTTTGAGACATTAAAAATTAGTTGTTANAAAAAAAGAGGGGTCAAGGGGGATAATTTGACCTAATAACTTTATAAACAGACCACAAATTTCCCATCTAAGATGCATGCTGGGACAGATCCTGCAATTCTTCCCAACTAAGATGCCCCCTTAGGACTCAGCCACTTGAGAACAAAAACAACAATAAAAAAGAACATCTGATTAGATAAAATTATCATACAGGAAACATTTACATGATAACCAATACCTGTTACCACACAGTAAAATATTTTTCAACAAATAGTTAAAAACATCATCAAGTCTGCCTTCAGATTGTTGTGCATTTTCGTTTAGCTATGACTTCCATGTACAGACCAGGCTTCCTATCAGGAAGAAAGTAGCCAGGACATGTACGTGTCATTGCTATTTGTGACTTTTTAACATTACAACCATTTTTTTTTCAAATTAGTGCTCTGGGAGAATTACTGTAAAGGACAGATGCATTGCAGAGGTACAGAAATTCTACTGGGGAGTTTTATACCACTGAGTCACTTGTCCTATCTGGGCATTCCAGAGGAGTAGAAGAGATTCACTGACATCATGTGTTGTTTTCCAGTAAAGTTATAAAAACAACAAGCTAAAAAGAAAAGCATGGATAATTTAAGTGACTATTACTACCAGGAAGTCAAACACAGTAGGCCATGCCTACTGCTAGTGCACAAAGAACGAAGGCTCCTTTCGAAGAGCATGAACATCAAATGCAACAAACCAGAAATATTTGGTAGAACTTGGCAGGGTTAGATGATTCAAGAAACACTGCAGTTTGGTGCCTTTCACACCCACCAAATTTGCTTTTCCATACAATCATTAAACAAAGTTATGTGATACTGTCTGTGGACCTGGTATTATAACAGAATTTCTAAGTGCACAGAGACTGAAACTCTCTTGTTCCTACAGCTATAAAAGGGTGCTTTAACAAAGGAAGTACCTACAATTAGTCTTACCCAAGCTGTATTTCTGGAAGAGACCATTAAAACAATTATGAAGTTATCCACTTCCCCACTGACAAGCACACCATTAGTAGCTTCTAGAAACAACCACCATCAGAGACCCGATACTAGGCTAAGTGGATCCTTCATGTGCCTCAGATATCTGTTCAGACCTTTTGCTTATGCTCTCAGTTGTCCAATCTTCCACACACTTACACATAAGCATAAACTCTTGCCCTGCCATCACCACTACCATTAGTATATCCCATCTCTGAATCTCATTCAATTCAAGCTACAATCCTGAGTACATTTCATATGCCTACAACATATAAGCCATATGATGAACCACACTTACACAAAAATCTGCACAAATACATTGTACGTCTGAATTTTATCTTTTCTGTTTGGAGTCACTACTTTGGGCCTGGAAATCATATCCACCAGTCTTTAAGAAACTGCACTGAAGACAACTTAGTTTCTCCAAAAATAAAATTTTATGATAAAATGAATATGATCTCTCACTATGGGATGCTTGTCTTCTTATCCACTGTCTGTATCAGAGGCGTATGTGTACACTTTTATCACTTTTCTATGACACTTTTCTTGAGTAGTAACAATTGGCTCTCTTGTGCCATGCAGGAACACACTTCCCTTCCCTTTCTAAATTCTTATCTTGCTGGCTGTCATTATGCTGTTCTCCACAAGTTTCCTGCCACTTACAGCAGGACAAGTTTTCCTTGTTCTCCATCACAGTTGGTCAGCTCAAAACATGGGTTTGTTTGGTTCTGACCTATTTCTTGAAAGGCTAAGAAGCCACAGAAGCTGGAACAAAGTTACATTAAAAGATTATAGTATCTCAACTGTTTTCCACTGGCTACATGGAAATTAACCTGAATATGTTCAAATACTTATGAAAAGCAATTACATTTAAAATGTTCAAGGTCAGCAAGGATTCCTCTGGAACATCATTGCAAAGCACTCTTGCATAAAGCATCTCCACCTGTGTTTCTATATTGTGTCTCTTAATTACTTTGTCCATTTTGGCCCCTTGTGCATTAAATCTGACTCCATATGTCCTTTACATATTGAAATATATTTACTTTCATAAACTCTTCATTAGCTATAGCTTCTAACCTCTGTTTTAACAGAATTCTTTCTTGAAATGAGTAGAATCTCTTCAAAAGTAACAGTATTACTTTAATGCTACAGATTACCTTTCAGCTCCTCCTTTGTAAAATTTGTATTTGTTTTTGATACAATGTTCTATTTTCCTTAGTGCTGATAGAGCGACCATCTCAAAAAAAGCGCCAACAAAAAAACAAAGTAAAAATGTAAAACAAATCAATCCCCACTCCAGGGAAGGCAGATAATTTTCTTATTGCTCTCAACAACTACCTGAAAGGAGGTTGTAGAGAGGTGGGTATTGGTCTCTTCTCTCAAGTCACAACGGATAGAACAAGAGGAAAAGGCATCAAGTTGTGCCAGGAAATGTTTAGGTTGGACATCAGGAAAAACGATTATACCAGAAAGGTTACCAAAGCCTGGACCAGGCTGCCCAGGGAGGTGGTTCAATCACCATCTCTGGAGGTATTTAAAATCCATTTAGATCTGGGGCTCAAGGATATGGTGTAGTAGTGGCCCTTGTAGATAACAATCTTAGATAGATTGATGATCTTAAAGATCTTTTCCACCCATAGCAACTGACACTGATAAGGTAAATCAACAGAGTTTCAAAAACTGTGTCATACAGATCTGCCTTGAACCTTTTCCTTTCTTTCTTTTTGACACTTATAGTGCTGGAAGACTTTTGTATCAGTGTAACTATACTAACAGAAATGCAATATTAATAACAACAAAGTTTAATTTTGACA
Organism: Chloroceryle aenea; assembly: GCA_013399075.1. Taxonomy (NCBI): domain Eukaryota; kingdom Metazoa; phylum Chordata; class Aves; order Coraciiformes; family Cerylidae; genus Chloroceryle; species Chloroceryle aenea. Next base: position 73,967 of record VWZY01001272.1, on the reverse strand, counting down.
TAATTTCATTTAGATGCAGGAGAAGAAAACACAGCTAAGTGCCCAAAATTCATCTGGGGCAATTTAAAACATTTATTTCCAATAGATATTAATGAAACACTTCTAAACGGCAGTATTTCCACTAATTAGTTCTATTATGCAGGAAGTCCTCAAGTATTTAAATGAGAAATTAATGAAGCATGTGTCATTTTAAAAAAATATACAAAAATCCTGTATACAAAATTTCTGCAATTTTGAGTTATATTGCTACCTTCTTTATCAACAGAGATGTTTTACAGACTTCTGTGGAATTAAAAACATTAAGATCCCTTCATCTCAGCAATAAACCTCTGCAGAAGTGTTTTCTTATTTCTAAAAATATAACCATAATTATGACTACGTTTTGTAGCCCATCTTCAGCACTTCTATTATCTTTAGGAGATGGCATGCTATAAAACAAACTGCCCTAAACCCATCTTTTCCTTACTTATTGGTTTTCAAGGTGTAGTTTTTCAATAATAGTACAAACCAGTATTTATTGTGGCAGATGAAGAGAGTGATTATCACTCTAGTTAATTCAGAACTCACCACCATAATTCAGTAACTTTTCAGGAAATCTTAGGTGGATAAGAATCAAAGCAGCCTGTAGTAACTTTAACAGATGTCACCAGTTAGAACTGAGATTATGGTAAAGTCTGATTAAAACCAAAGTTCAGTTATTTGAATTTCTGCTTTTTCCTTGCCTGAAACTCTTCGGTTTTATTTTTGACCGATTTTATGAGCATTGATAAGGCAGGATCTTTGGCTTTCTTGGCATCCTCTCCTTTCTTTGCTGTCTTGTTCTCCTGCCCCTTGCTTGACTCCTTAAGATCTTGCTCCTTTTCTTCTCTTCGGCGAGCTTTTTCTTCCAAGATCTTTTCTACTGCTTTTGTCTTCTTGAAATTTGGATCCGAAGGATCCAAATTAAACAGGGGAGAAGTAAACATGGCTTGAAATCTTGTATCAGCAACATTTACCTGAAGGCAGAAAAGAATTATTTGTTTTGAGTAACTTTTACTCCCAATAGCAACACTTATAAACTCAAACACACACACACAAAAAATGAGCTGCCTAAGAAGTCATGAGATTGTTACCATTCCTGGAACTGCTCCAGTCACAAAATCCCAGAGAGACAGAAGATACTGTTGTTAAAACGGACAACTGAATGCTTGTACAAATCCCATATAAGCCTCTATTGGCAGAGCAAGGAAAAAGTTTGCTGTTGAAAACTGACTGGAATGAAAGACATGCTGGCTAACAATCAGAAGAAATGTATCAATGAGTACTTAAGGCAAGGAGTTGTACAAGGCCTTGTGTAAACAGTGTCTTGTTAACCTGCACAGAGTTTGAGTCTGTTCCCTTCAGCACTGTATCAAAATAGTTCTTGATTTTTGAAAACAGCCTGTCCTAAAAAGGTAGATCTGGTTCTTCTCCTTCAGAGAGTCCTCTGAGGAGGAGATGAAACCACTAAATTTGTCCTGAAAATAATTGATACTAACAAAGTTTCTAGCTAAGCCTCAAAATCAAGAGTACACCATTACCTGGAAGTCATCTTCTATTAATTCTTTCTTTTTCATTAAAAGTTTCTTTTTCTTCTTGCTCAAATTCTGTTGTTCTACAATCTTTTTATAATTAAAATGTTTTCTGTCATCATCCTCATCATCCATCATAAGCAGGGCCATTTCAGCCTGTTAGGAAATAAGAAAGTTCATGTACACAATGAAATTAAGTTTTCTATGACAAATATATCTTCGTGTTAATAAAGTCTGTATGACTCTACATACATATGAGTTGAAAGAGGGGGCAGTATTATTTCAAGCGTAACAACATTCTTCTAACATTTTGTGGTGTACTATTAAATACAATAGTTGATTTCCTTTTTATTAGATATAAAATCAATGTAAATACCCACACTCAACTTTCAAATATCCTAATAATCTAATTTGAAAATTGTAAATAATAATTTACACAGCACAAACAGATACAATATTATATTGATATTTATATAGCAAAATAAAAATTGACCTTTATGAATTCAGTTAACTTTTTCTGAGAAAGAATGTAAAGGGAGCATGCAGTCAAAAACAAATTTCCAAGGTTAAAAGTCTAAAGGAAAGTTTCAACACACAAATGTTCATACAATACCGATGTTAAAAATAAGTGTTCGGCACCACCCAACACACAAACACACTAGGATAGCTTTAAAGCTCAACTAGTACAGCTTCCGTGCCCTTATATTTNGAGTTGGATCAGGGGTTGGACTCGATGATCTTGGAGGTCTTTTCCAACCCAATCTATTCTATGATTCTATGATTTCATTATTACCTACCTCTGTTGAGCTGTATTCAACGATAAGCTTCCAGAAAGATACCCTGGCATAATCTTAAGACATCAAGGCATGGACCATCTACCATTCTTCTCAGGTTTTGCTCCAAAAGCTCTCACTATTAAAATTATATAGTTCTGTTCTATTGCCATCCTACAGAATTCAGTAGTTACACTGACAGACACATAACACAAAGATTTGCAGAATTCAGGCCATGCAACATCTGTAAATCTTAATTTTTCAAATCACATTACCTTCTGTTTTTCAATTTCATCTTCTGAGACACTTTCAACTGATTGTGCTTTATTCTTGAAACCTAAACGCAAATATAGGACATGAACACGTTTATTCATGAGAGTATAATTTACCTATGACTAGAACCTCTAAGTGCATACTGTCATTTAAGTGTATTTTCTTGTAATCAGTACTTAAATGTCAGATGTGCAAAAAGGCTGAAAAGTTAAGAAAAAACATCTAGACTTAAAGCAATAAAAATCCACTGAGTATCTGTTCCCTTTAAGGAGGTATCAGTATTCAAAATGGCATAAACAAGTCAACAAAAAGAGAACAGAGCAGTAGAGAGAAGTACCACAACAGTGCAGGAAAACATATGACATTATTTGAAGAGAAATTAGTTTATATACTCATAAATGCTATTGAAGTGTTCTGAAGTTCTCAAACTGTTCATTCCTTCTACTTAAATAGACAATGTAGCAAGTACCTTAGACAGCAAATGTCTATCTTTCCTCTGTATCCAGAATGCAAGTCTATCAGCTTAATAAGAATTCATCAGGAAGAAAAGATGTCTTTAAAATTTATCTGTAAGGCTGAAAGACCCTAGTGTGCTGTTAGCCATGATAGTGCAAAAAACCCTTGCAAAAAAGATCTAAACAGAATCACAGGAATGATTCAGCCTGAATATTCTGATGAAGCTCTTCTACTTAGAATTTACTTTAGATAGACAGTCCTGATTAGACAGACGTAATGACTAGTAACAGAGAAAGGCATTAGTCAAACATAACTTTTAATGAAAACAGACCTGTTTATAAATCCTACAAAAATCACATTATTCTTTCTGTAGACCTCGATCAAGAAGAAGCAGGAAAAGCAGAAGATTTCCTGACTTTGAACCACAAGCTCTGACCTTTGAGCTTGGAATTACATTCCCAGGCAATTTATTACAGTCCACTGGGGGTGCTCTAAAGGAAGATATTTGGCTCCAAATTGTTAAGCCAGATTTGTAGTCATACTAGAAATAGAAACATGCCAGAAAAATGTCAGGTTTTATCTCTAAGTATACTCTGGAACAGGACACATTTCTTGAAGAACATTTTTTTCTCCCTTGGCTATTCTCTTGACTATTTCTAAATGGATTCCAAACTGGAAATGGATTTCTAGAAGAAACAAACCACCACCACCAAAAAATAAACTATCCAGGTGTGCAATGTCATCAGCTTAATAACTAAACTGTCCTTTTAGTAGTTCCAGAAAATGTGCAAGAAGATCAGATTCAGATATAATACTGTTAGCTGACCTACACAATTTATGTTAGTGTGTAGAAGGGAGAAATAAATGTCTTGTGTAAGACTTCAACAACTCTGAAATCTTTTGTATCTTCCTAGAATTGGCTAAACTAGAGGTTTGCTACACGGAACTGACAGCTGCCATTAGGCAGCAAGAAAAGCTTTTTATCTCTTCTGCAATCCCAGTTCAAGTTGCCATTCAACTCTTTCTAGGCTCAAAAATTTAGTTTGCAACATTCATTTTGCACATAATTGAATCACTGATGCTTCAAATACAGAGACTGACCCCAGATCAAAAACTCCTCTCACAAGACCTCTTATTTGTCTTCTCAGAAGCTGGAAAGCCAGTCCGAAAAGTCCCGTGAAGACTCAGTACATGAATCAGTAATACAGTTAAGACCTTTATCTTACATCTACTGGTTCTACAACTATACTCAGATTTTGCTGTTAATCTCTTATGTCTCTGTAGTCGTACTGCTATCCTCCAGCATTAAAAACCCATCAATTCCTACTTATATCATAAATTAGATGATGAGAAGGCATCAAAGTGTTTGGAAGGTACAGGAGGTATAATAATGTGTAGAGCCATGTAGCCATTTTCCTCAAAGAAAGATCAACAGAAACTATGTTTAATAATTACTCTAAAGCAACTACTGAAATAGTTGGAAACTATTCAGTGCTGTCCAAAAGCAGGCCATTGCTCTCACGTTAATAAGCATGTACACTATTCAGCTATCAATGTTCCTACAATTTAAGCTACAGAAGTCATTCTGTCTTCCGTGAACCTTTTCTGAGACGCCAGAGAAACGGATGTAGTGAGACTAAAACTGTTCAATCCAAAGGAAAGTCTTAAAAACCACTTTTTGAAATGTGTGCATTAATGTAAAACAAAAGTGTCTTTTTTTTTTTTTCCCCCTGACAATATCAAAGTAGAATCAAGCTTCTGAAATGCTACATCAAGGCTCATATATATGCAGCATTTTATACTGTAGCTGGTACTACTGAAAAGCCACAGAGGGATCATGCCCACATGAAAACTCTGGGCAAAGCAAGCACTGTTCTGAATTTCAGGAGTGCTAACTTGCACAGACACTATTTGGGCATGGCAAGAACAAAGAATTTGCTCTATATTGCCTCTCCCAGGGTGAAGCATCCACAGCATAAGTATCACTGCCTGCTTTACAAACAGTCTTCAGAAACAAAGACAAACCCGATGAATATACACTTGAGTAGACTTACCCTAATTTCCAGCTTTCCTTTCACAGCACTTGAATTTGTTAGGTCCTTTGTCTAACAGCTCCTTACACTCTTGTTTTACAGTTGCTTCAGCTACTCAAAAACTAACTTCCACAAGACCCATACACACAGTCTACAAGTGAATCCAGCATGGTAACAAATATACATCTGCAACGCTCTCAACAGCACTTCTGCACCCTCACACTTTATGCACTACTCCAGCCTACAAATATATCCTGTCATATGCTTTTTCAGCATCATTTGAAATCATCTGACAGAGAGATTAAGGGAGAAATTTCAACCTTTCAGAGGAATTATAAAAGGTTTATGAAAAATTACAATCATTCAAATTAGTGCTGCCTAAATACAAAACTCACAGAGCTACAGGCTAGTTCCAAGATGATTGGAACACATTTTCCCCAACTGGATGAAGTAGCTGTGCTTGAAAACAACCCCAGCTATGAGACAGGCACTGTTCTGGGTAAACCTGGTGAAAACCAAAGTTGTGCTGTGTAGCCATTGTCACACAACTGGCTTGCAGCCAACCACTGTAATCTTCCTTTAAAACTTTGCCAGGGCTAGCCACATTGGTTTTCTCCTCTTTCTTAATACCTTTATCAGTAATCTTGCAGACAACAGCTTTATTTTCTTAACCTTTTTGTCTATTTTACTACCCCCAAAGACTCCATGCACATTTAAAATGTATCCTCTGTATTATAGACAAGAAGGTTGAAGAATCTGCAGATAAAACCATTCTCTGCTGAGGCCCTCCATGGCAAAGAATTTCTTACATGATGTAGGAGGAAACATTTCTTCAGAGATTTCACACAGAACTTTGAAACATCAAAAGTTAGTACGAGAGTACCTATAAAACCTTCCTCGTACAAAAAAAAATAAAAATAAGACATTGCATGCCACCATAAGTTGTGGTATTTTCTATAAGGCATGGATAGGACTTACCCTGCTGTTCTGTAGTTCAGACTATTAAGGCATATGCATAAGCATATTAAGACACAAAGAAGTTGAGGATTGGGGTTTAAATTGTTTACTTTCTCATAATACAAACCTCAAACAACCAGTCCAGAAGCTGATGGTGGCTGGTATCAAATTTAAAGTAATTTACTCTTTTTAAAATGGAACTTGGATTTGCATTGCTATATAAAAAAACATAACAAAACAAAACAAAACCCACAAACCAAAAACAAACAAAAGAAGAGACTCATGATATTTCTAAATGTGGCTTTCTTAACACACTTTTTTTCCCCTGCCTTTTTTCTTTATTTTAATATAGAGTAGTATGAGCTACCCTAAGGTTTTTGCTCCCAAAAGCATGGAAAGACAGAAATCACACTTACTGGCGTGATTACCTTAAAATTGTGACCAGTAAAATCATAAAAAACTGAAATAAATTTGCTGTTACCACAGCAAAAGATAATTTAAACATAAGAGTAAAAAGCCAGTAAAAAAGGTATCCTAAAAATCTAACCTGGACAAGTTGTTTTATAGAACATAGAATTTTTCTATTTGGGTTTCTAGGCAGTCAGAGTACAGTAGTAAAAATGAGCATAAGGCTAAGAGAAAATTGGTTTCTTCTGAAAGACAACTTTGTTTATGATGCAAAAATACTTGACATTTATGTAACTCACCCAAACTTCAAAGAGATCCATACATACCTGGATCCTCCTACATAAAAGGAAACAGGCTTCAAAGGCAATGAGGTTCTTTTAACTGGAATATTTAGGGGAGCAGATGGTCAGCTTGTTTCTAACAGCCATCCTCAGAAATTGGCTAAATAGTGGTCTCTGATGAAAGCTAAGAGAACAATTTTGTCCACTAATCCACACAGCACAATATACATTTTACAAGAGAAGCACCTGCAATTTTAGGCAAATTTCACCTACTTTATTTCATTCTGAATATACTATCTCTGTACTCACTCTAGTCCAACTTTATTTCTAAGCTGATAATTTAAAGGAAGGGCAGATTTGTTCTAGAAGTCACCTGTCTTGACCTACCTGTTTTCTCAAGTTCTTCAGCAAAATACGGGTCATCGAGATCAACATCAGGTGGAAGTTCATCTTCACTCTGTTCTCTATCAGCAGCAGCCTGTAACAAGGCACAAATATTATTTCTATCAACATATAAACTACTATAAAACTTTCAGTGGAATTAGATGTTCCTTCTGTTACAACTATGAAGATGAAAACTAAAATACTGTAAACTGAACATGATAAAACTAGAATACAGTAAAAAGTGTTAGCAAAGACAAAACAACAATTTAAAATCTTGTTTCATGTACTGAAAGCTTTTTGGGTACATGAGGAAGGACTATTGATATATTCCAGGGATTTTTATTAGATGTACCCACCAACTGTGATGCATCAGCCAAACAAACCAAAAAATTACAGGATCACAGCATTGTTACGTTCTTACTTAAATTCCACAAAAACTCTGCTTGGGGAAAAACTTGAGCAATGAGCTTCATTTTACACTCTGAAATTCAAAAAGACTGAGCTCTGATTTAAAAGACAAAATTTTATTACTAAAAGTTTTGTGTCATACACCCTTGACTTCATTTATCAGACTGAACAGGAATATTATGATAGCAAAAGCGGCTCTGCTACCTAACAGTGTTACCTACTCTATTCAGAGCACTTATTTTCTGTAAGGTTTAAGAAGTTACTCATCAAATGCCAGTTCTAACTGGAATGCACAACGTTAACCCGAGTTGTAGAGATTGCTCTTAAAAACATGATTCTGCAATATGAATTATCAGAGTAATGCAGGAATACAGGAAAGATAGATTCTGTATGTCACTTTTTTCCTACCATATGCACAAAAAATTTATCTGCCTATTTTGGCACATTACTACCACAAGAGTCAGTTACTTGACAATTACTTTCTGTGTGTGTGAAAAGATGAAGCGATGTCAATTTTCACATTAATATAGGACCATTTCTTATTCATATGTAGAAATATTTACCAAGTGTGCTCTTGCAACTTGAAATTTGCATAGTTCTTTGTGGCTATCAGTTCTTAGCCATTACAGCTTTGGGAAACAAGTGTGTATTATTTTAGGCCAAGAAAGTCTGAAACTACAATTATCATTATCATAACAACTTTGAACTGATGGGCACATGGTAGTAAAAAAGACATTTGACATTCAAAAATGTCAAATAAAACCCAGCTATTATTATGACTCATTTATCTTTAATGCAACACCAGCAGATAAACAAAATCCTGTGTAAGCATAGATCTAGTAGTATCTCAAACATCCTTTTCCTCTCTAAGTTCGATGAGGCATGCTTGGTCTTTCCACACAAGTGACCACTGCACATTTGAACCTTAAAATAGTACTGGAAGTGATACAGCTTTCTATTTAGTTTATCAAGAAAAAAACCCAATAATAGCAAATTAAGAAAATAAACAACAACTCCCCTCCAAGTGGCCAATGCAAACATTACCTTTCTCTTTTTCTTAAGAATTCTTTTTTCTTTCTTCTTCTCTAGATATTTTTGCCATGGGGTTAGGTTATCCTTTCCTTCCAACTTGTTTTTGACCATTTCTTCAGCAGTTTCTTTGAGGCCTAGAACAAAAAAATGGTAAGAAATTAATCAATTTTTTTTTTAACCTTTTACAAAAGAGAAAACTGTTGATTTCCCTAGTTTAACGAGTCTGGGAAAGCAACATAGATATTGCCTAAAACACCATCTTTGTAAATGAGGTCACTTTACAGGATGTGTTTTTCCAAATTAAAAAAAACCCTCCCTCAGTAACAAATTGATCAAGAGGCAGAAGAACTTGCTTATGTGATATCTGATTTCCAACACTCTTGCTATTCCTCATAAAGGTCTCCACGACAGACTTAGACTCGCTTAACTGTGCAGTCCACAAATACCACTTTTGAAGAATACAAGTTACACAATTAAAATAACAACAGACTTATACAGAGCCCTTAATGTACCTTACTATAATTAAGATTCACAAAGCCACTCAGAATACAGTCCACTCTTTCCCATTTTTTGTGCATGGCACAACTAAGTATAAAAGATGAAGTGACTTGACGATGACTCCATACTGTTAAATCACTATCATAGGTGGCTTAAACCTCTCTCTCTGTATAGCTAGTGCCCTCCATTTCACAGAGGTACTAACTGGTTGTTGCTTACGTGATATGTCTTGCTTACGTGATAAAAGTTGCTATATATAGCACCTCCATTGCCGACACTTTGCCTCTGTGATTATACTATGACAATGCTGCAGAATCTCTGATGACCAGTGTGTTTTTCATCCATTAGCAAAAAAAGTACAATATGCTATTGTTTGAATAAATGTAAAGTAAAAATATTCGCAGCTATAAAAGCACAGAAAAACATAAATAAAAGCTCCAAATAATTTCTTGCATTATGTATTCATGTCATAATATGACATGCATTCAGTTAAACTAGACAAGCTATTTTCAATCCAGCTAAGCCTTTTAAAGCTACAGAGTACTGGTCTGCTTTAACAACAGAAAACTACCTAAAATTAAAAACCAGTACATACCTGTTATGACAGTAAACCTAGAATCAGGTTCGATGTTTGAGTATTTAATTACATATTTAATGCTTAATTTTTTTATTATTTTTTTAAAGTGTTATCAAGAAGCAGAGACTAAGGGCATAAACTGCTTGAAACCTATCACCTTCTCAAAGAAAAAAACCAAAACTTTCTTTTTACTGATTACCAGTTCAAATTGTAGTAACAAAAATGTGGCAAGAGAAATAAACCATCCTCTGTTTTGGGGAGCACACCGAGTTACCAAATACTTTGCACTTCATAGCTAGGTAAACTGAAAGATCTAAGGAGGAGAGCACCATTCTCTCACCAGATTCAGTGAGGAACTGTAACTATGAGACCATTAGCTCAGATCTACACCTCCTCGGTATCTTTTTGTTATAGAAAACCTCAAGTTTGTGTTTCCTGCCCTATCAAAAGGGAAAGGTGGCTACAAGCTTTTCTGAAGGAATCTTCCTCTTCACTTTAAGAGCATGACAGTTTTCCGAGGGTCCTAAAAAACTAAACCTCATAGAAGTGCAACATAATATTTCCCACATAATAAATAGTAACATTTCCCACATAATAAATCATAATTCCCATATAACAGGAGAAGACAGTTAAGCCTGGATGTGTTAATTAGGTTTACATTAAATTCCATCATTTCAGACCTCCACTGTTTCAATGCCTGGCATTTATTACTTTTACTTTTTCCAGAGGATCTTAGCTGTTTGATCTACAGATCATGAACATGTAACTATTTGATGTTTTGTGTTACTATTCAATGTATAGCTAAATTACTGAACATAATAATGTGCAGGAAAATTACCAAACATAACTGAACCCTACTGCAGAAAGAGAATACGTAGCATTACAGTATTTAATGGTGCAAAAACATCACCTTAAAAAAGAATCCATTAAATAACTGGAGCATCCCCATTTGATATTGAGAACATTTACATCTAGAGTAAACACTTTATTTAAAAGCAAACTGTGTTCTGTGGTGAAAAATTCCATGCACTTCAGGATTGCTTTTTCAGAAGTATTTATATTACACACCACTTATATGTTATGAGGGCAAATACTGATTTCAGATGAAGCTTATACACTTTCAATACCTTCTTCACAAGATGGGCACTTATAAAAACAAAATTACACGATGTAGAGATTAACTGACTTGCTTTGCAAAACACTGGAACAAAATTCAGTGGCAGAAAGACAGAATCCACTTCCCTGGAAAGAGGTAACAGCCTGAGCAATGACATCTTTTTCTCCTACCTGCAATTCCTTGCTTTATTCACTACATAATTTTTTCTTTTTCTTTTTTTTTTATATTTCTGTAACAACTCAGATGTCCTACAGTTAACATCTTTTACGACGTGACTGATAGAACTTGGGAGCATGGAGGAACCATGTTTCTGCTTTCCCCTCTAAGCCTGATATATGCCATCCCCTCCCCAATTCCACTTGTTCCAATTGTCTCTCTGCAGCAACCCCTTCTTATCAGCCCAGCCCAGCCCTCACCTTACCAAGTCCTACTCTCCCACCCTTCATACCAGTTCTACTGCTCATACTTGGACTTTCCAGATGTCCTAGATGAGATCTCATCTTCCTTCCAACACCCAGGTTTCTAAGTTGGCCTTTCCCCACTCTTCAGCATTCCTTCCAGCCTTCCTCAGTAATGAGGAACTGAAAATAAAGTTCATAATGGAAAAAATGGGCAGCTTTCATAGACAGTTATACCCATCCTCAGAAGAGAGTGCAGAACATTTTTCTGAAAAATTGCAAGCACCAATTTCTGCTCTTTTGCTTGTTGACACTCCAAAAATAATTCAAAGGCTGGAGAGCTGGTTACAACATGTCTGAGACATGAAATGTGGACAAGATCTAAAAATCACATAAAATCATGTCTTATAGGGAGAAAAGAGTGGAGCAAAAAAAGGTAAGAGTATCCTTCTACTATGCTGAGAATGAGAATTAACATTAAGTGGTAAACCATTACAGCAACAAAAATTAGCTACTAAACCAGCACACAAATGCAGACTCACAATAAAGGAAGGATATTGTATAGGTTCACTAAACTCGTGCCACTAAGAAACCCTCTTCTACAACAAGAACAAATATTTAGTTCTTTCGAACTCTATACTTCTTCATCTCCAAAGTCAATGAAAGCAGAGTCGTCCGCGTCCTAGAAATTGAACTGCTATTACTTTGGATATTATTTTGCATACTTTTGTGGAAACAATTACTGGTCAGATAGCAATCTTGCAGATGGTCTCTAAGGACAGAAAATACTGGATTAAAAAATATATGTCATCTCCAGAAAAAGAGAGACCCAAAATCTCAAAGGAGGTTACAAGATTTCTGATTTATTTGCCTGGAAAATGGAATCATTTGATCCATCTGGCACAGAAGGACTTGGAATAAAATACAGCCCTTTCTTGTGGTATTTGGCAGTCTCATGAAAGGCATTTGAGTTTCTCCACAGATTAGAATGGCTTAGAAACTACTGTCCAGACCACTTCCCGAGAATAAGAGTGTATTTAAGTGGTCAAAAGGCTTTTGATGGCAGAAGGGAAAAGGAATAGTCTACTTTAGGTAGAATTATTAACTGGCCATAGAAAAGGATAATTTATACCCTTATCGATATAAAATTTTTATATAAAAAACCACTAGTTTTCTTTAACTTTCACAGATAAAGGCCAAGAAAAGAGAGGAGAAAGGTCATCTATATTATCACACAACTAAATCGTACCTGAGCTAGAGAATTAAAAGCACAATAAACACTACAACAAACAAATATATTCCCTCGCACTCTGGTGGGAGAATGAGGGAGGGTGGGCAGGCCAGAATTTTTACTTCTCTAAACACTTAGTTTTGAAAGCTTTTGGAAGTTCTAACATCATGCAACTGTCACAATTATTAGAAGCTAATAAGATGCTTCTCTGTTCTCAGGAAATCTAAACAAGCAAGTTCATCTTGCATATCATGTCTTAAAAGAAACACCGTGCTGCAGGTAGCTAAAAGGAATGGGAGACAGAAGCATTCTGATAACACTAGAATTTGGCACCCCTCAAGATAAGACTTCTTATGTTGACAAAGTTTTCCTAACATAGTATAATTGCTTGGAAAAAAAACCCACCACACTTATCTCCTAAAATGTCAAGTGTGAGGAACTACGGAGCAGCTCAGCACACACTGCTTTGTGGGGCAAGAGGTAAGACTGCTTCAGTCAGAGGACATGCTACACAGTGAGACTGATAGATATATTCCATATGAGCATTTCTGAGCTCCATATAATCTGTAACAACAGACAGTTGGGATGCACTTTACAGAGACACAATTGCCTGTTATTCTACTTCTGATTAAAACAACGCTGAAATTTTCCTTTAAGCCTAGATAAATATTTACATTTCATTCTTCCCAAAGGAAGAATTTTGAAGTCAAATAAAAAACCAAAACAAACTATATGAAAACCTGGCTGAATATCATCAAGAAATGCAGTTATGGTCTTGTCCCTCTTCACCTTCTAAAAGGAGCTCTGGAAGCTGAATAAGGATGCACAGTAATTGTTGCTCAAATCAGATATGATTAAGAAAACAGATGGATGCTTAAATATAACACTGATTTTGTGCCTAAAAGAAACAGACCAAAGAGAGTTGGAACTACATCTGATTTATTTTTGCTGGCACTGTGGTTTATTTAAAACTATTATGATTCAAGAATAACTGAATCATTCACAAAATATGCTTTCTATAACCATGTGTAAATATTTGTGCCAAAACTCAAATTTTTAAATTAATTCAGATCTGTGCCTTTCAATTGAAAGGCTTTCTAGATTTAACTGTTGTAGCTCTCTCTATATAAAATACTTGGGTGGGAAAAAGATTTTGCAATAAACGAAGCAGATTAAACCAGAGCTTGATAATAAAAATATTTCAACAGACAAACTAGTTCTGAAAAAAAAAAGGAGCCTTAAGAGATTATAACAAAAACTGGTTTTGAATTCCCAGAATGCTCCAACTGAACATAATTAAATTGGTTTGGAATTTAAATAAGCACATTTGTTCAAGAAAAAATAACATAATAACATACTTCTCTCCCATAAGAAAGCACAGCCTCAACTAGGTATATAGCGCCAGAGCTATAAACTACTGTTCAGCATGTGCTGACTATGCTCCACCATAAAATAAAATATTAGAAAAAATACAACTTTCTTTCAGGTGTGCAGGACCTCCTCTCCAAACGCTGCCTGAAATCAGTGTTGTCTAAAGTGTTGCCATACATTAGACTCAAAAGCAAAGTTAAAACACTTTTAGGACTTGGGCTTTGCACAAATCTATATTCCAGGAGCTAACAGTGGTATTGATTTGGCTTGTGGAGATGCACATCTAACTAGCAATGGCAAGTGAACACACTGATTTCCAAAAGGTCTGCTCTTTGATAATACTCCTAACTTTTTCAGGGTAAGAAATGAGGAAATGTTAACATATACTGCAAAATCACCATCGCTAAAATAACATCAAGTACTATAAACTATCCCTGTAAACCTCATTCTGCACACAGTCACATTCATCTCATCACTGTATGATCAAATCTGACCCAGTGCACAGACATCTGATTGACACTCAGTGATATTTATGAGGATAGGGGCTTTTTTGTTTGGTTTGGGAGTTTTCTCCTATCCCTCCCTCAAAAGGGATGAAGATATACAAGAAGTACCAGGAGCCCTGCAAGAAGGTGCAGTAAGAAAAGGGTTAGACCAGATAAAATACAGAACAAATCTAATTTTTCAGTCAAGTTCCGTTGCAAAGAAACAACGAGCCTGTCTATTAGAGAACTGGATTCCTTCTCTACTACAGTTCCTAAATGTTAATATAATTGACTTGTAACATACAAGGCACAGTTTCAAGAGGTAGTCTTCCAGAAAACTTCTTGCTCTCCCTGTGTGAGAGACTACAGAGAGTTTCTTTAAGTCTCCCTTAAAGAGAGTTTTCCATCTCCTCCTATGAATGGTTTGCTCTAAACTCAGAACTGTGTCACCACATTACGTTTCTTAGACTAATTTACAGAACTTCATTCATACAATTGCAAGATTCTTCAGAAGACAGACTGTATAACAAACAAAAAACCCTCCAAACCTGTTTTCCAAAACAACACATAAAATGGAAGCTTTTCTAACTGTTGAAACAATGCCCTGGCATATCTAAATACAGAACATATTCCTAGTAGTATTTGTTTTGACTGTTGTTTCCACCTTCAGTCTGAAAGTTGGCAACAACAAATCTTTGTAAAAATCTTGTATGAAAACAAGAATTATTTGAATGTTCAGTGACCCAATGAATTAAAACTAAGCAAGCAACACGAAGAAGGCAAATACTGACACACCGTGGACAGATGAAGTAAACCATGGCAATACAGCCGTGTCAGGAAGCACTTGTCCTATCACATATATGGGCCTTCTCTAAAGTTTTGGGAGAATACATGCCAGAAATTATCAGAATTACATCAGCATGACTGAAAATATACACCTATTTTTGAAGCCAGTGGATACTTTGGAATAGGGTTCTTATCAAGAACTAGGAATAAAACCATCCCATACAGTTCAATCAATTTCAGTGAAGAAGTACAGACCAGAACAAGATTTTAAAAGTGTCTGTATTCCACAAAAGTTATTTAAGTGAATTTAGAATGTTAGTGCAAATAATATCATTAGACATGCATTCCTAGCTGGTATTAGCACACCAGTGATAAAGGGACTGGATTCTAGTTTGTGTCTACTCTCAGTATTTACACTAACAGATCAGACTGTGTCCTTACATAGCCTGCAGTCCTAAACCTACTGAGCCAATACAGCCCCTTGATGCCCCCAAAAGATAATATCCCATTTCCCCAGTTTCTGGACTGCATAATTCAGCCCTCTGAGTGTTCACCAGATACTTCCATTTGCCTGACTCACTAACTCAGTGGGAAAGATACAGATTTTTTTCTTCATTTTCAGAGTAGTTCTGTCATTTTAGCAAATGAAATTGAGCCTGCAAAGAGATGAAACAAATGCCAGGGCTGGTAAAGGCAATCAGAATGAGCTTTAGGCCGGAATGAAGGAGGAGAGGCCACAGCGAAAATCCTTCCCTCTGTGGATGTAGCAAGTTGTTAAACTGGCTTTGTAAAACACTGCAGGGAAAGCACAAACACAGAAACAAAGTACTTTAGTACTTTGTTTTTAAACATTCTGGATGTCTTTTCATTATATTAAAAAAAAAGGACATTGTTTGTCAGCTCTCAGGATAAGTTCTTCTGGTATGCTCTATGGTGAGGTTATATTATTTTCATTTCCAGATGAAAATCTGTATGTCACTATCCCCCAACTTTTCTTCCTGGTAGCTTTCTTTCCCACAGAGCACTCTCACTGGAAGGTCAGATTTCTCTGTCCCCCAAATCTTCAGTATTATGCATTCTCCCCTAACTTTATGCTATGTTTTCATATCATAATGTTTTTCATTTTAAAATGTATAGGTATGTTTTATGACTGTATTCTAACAGAAGAATTCTATAAATTGAGGCATGAATAAACAAGCACACACACACATGCACAAAAATGGCAAAAAAATAAGCTACCAAGAGAAGCTGAGGAACTGAGTTCAATCACATTATTTCTTCTATTTCCCTCATTGTAATACACCTGGATTTCAATTTATTGGGAAAAACAAAAAGGGTCAGTTTCAACTATTATAAATGCAACACCTTACACTTTACCCTATGAGTAATCCAGTACTGTATATCCACCAGGTTAGTGAAAGAAAAAAGTAAAGCTTACCTGGAACCCATTTAATCTCCATTCCTATATCCTTTTCTTCCTGTTTTTTTTCTTTTTCTTGGATACTTTGCAAAAGTTCTCGATACTTGGCAATTTGCTCTTCATCATCTTTTTGGATTTTCCTGGGTTTGTCATCTTCCATTTCATGAGCTACATCACCATCTAGAAAGAGAAAGTAAAGCTGTCACAGACAACCTCGAGAAAGTAATCAATGGAAATACACCAGAGGCAAATACATTATTTCTAAAAATAAATCTCAAATATTTTTATCTATTACTCCCCTGAAGAGTAACCAATTTTAGAATTCCCCTACTTAGATGAAATAAAAATATTATCTGAAAAAAGAAAATTTGTCCATCAAAGGAAATTGCTGCTCAGACACAGCATCCTTTACTGCATTTTAAAATTACTTTCAGAGTACCTTAGAGTAGAATAGGACCTCAATCTAAAAAAAAAACCAAAAAAACACACAAGTAGCAAAAGGATTTTGATAAGATTGCTACATTTTCATAAATAAAGGTTCTGTAACACAGATAATTATTCAGTGCCTTAATCTTCAGTGACTTGCCCAATTATAAAATTCAGCAAGATGGAAAGGTTTTTTCATCCGTTTCGTAGAACACTACAATGTGACTTACAATAAAATTTTAAACAAATGTTTCAGAGAGAACAGGCTTTGAAAGGCTTTGAAGATACTGCACCTCCTTGAGCCACAGAAAACTAGGTTTGTAGCAAGTTCCTGATTTTATTTCTCTCTGGTTTAGCAGTAAAGCTGTGACTCCTACAGTACCCAGTCGCAGGGATGGCATTACTAGTGTCTAGAAAGACAGATCTCACAGTTCCAAGTTCACACAGTGTGTGAAGTTTTCTAGTCTTTGGCTAAAACGTACATGTGACACTGTTTTCTTGTACGACCCATCACTGCAAGAAGCTGATCATTGGCTGCGAGCAGAAATACTTACAGATCATAGAACCATATAACTGTTTAGGTTATAAAAGATCTTTCAGACCATCAAGTCCAACAGTAAAGCCAGCAGTGCCAAGCTGACACTAAACCACATCACTAAGCACCACATCTACACACATCCTCCTTTTCTCTCTGCATATACTCGTGACATCCTTGTAGTCCTCCTGAGTTGCAGGACCCTTCTTCCAAAGGTCATAAACTCTCCTTTTGTTCCCGAGTTCCAGCCAAAGTTCTCTGTTCAGCCAGGCCAGTCTTCTTCCCCATTGGCTTGTCTTTCAACACATGGGGACAGTTAATTGCAGCTGCTTTTCCACTTTCCTCATCAGAAGCTGAGATCCAAGAGAAAAGCATCTGCTCACGCAGAAAGCAAAAGGCATTCTTTTTTGAAGACTGAGGAGAAAAATAAGCTATTTGGTTGTTTCTTCTTCCTGGTGTCATGTGAAATAAGATGGAAAGCTACACGGAATGGGCACTGAAGAAGTCCTCAAGCTAATAAAGTCTCCCTTGAAACTGTGTTTTGTATTTAGGACTGGTTTTGATAGGAGAAATTTAAGTAGCGATGCATATTGTCATACTTTCTCATTTAGCTAAAACATGCATTTCTATTGTCAGAACTAACAGTTTTAAAACAAATGTTCAACATCGCCTTCAAAAAAACCTTAAGAGCCTTTTCATTCTGTAAGCAAACAAAGAACACTTGACAATAGCTGCAAGAAAGGAAAGTGAGCTGAATATGTTCTCAAAGTTTGTTCAGAGTTCAAATAACCTTGTCACTAGCTTTCAAGTATCACGCCGTATTGCACAACATGAGGAACCACTTTCTGATGGATATTAAGGCAGTAATCCTTTCTGCCAAGAGCTTGTTCAAAGACTTTTTGAACAAAATGCACAAACAAAACAAAATGTTCTGGTGGATTAACAGCTGTACTGTAAAACAAATGCAATTAACCTGTGAAGGAAAAAAATATAAAAGGCAAAAGCTAATGAAGTTTAGAGTATAAAATACAAGTATATACTTATTTGTTTTCAAAGGAGATTAGTAACAGAAGTGCTAAAAGAATTAAGAAGTTAAAATCTTGAGGCAAGTCAGAAACTTTCAAATATAACAGTTTGTAGGGGGTTTTGTTTTTAAAATTCATCAAAAATATAAACAAATGCAGAGGCTCAATATATTAAATTGCTGCTTGGCAGTTGTGTTAGCCAAGAAGACCTTGTAATCACAGGGGTTTGAAGAGATCATATTCTCAGTTTAAGAAAATTATCTTGCAGTGGCAGAGTAGATGATTCACTTTCTTCTTGTTATTGTTAACTCAGACTTAGTAAGAAGAGTATAAAAATTATAGCAGACACAACATTTGACAAGAGGTCTGCTGCAAAGCTGAGTTTCTTTTAAAGACAGAAAGATAAAATTCCCCCTTGTGATGTAATAGCACACCAGAAATTCCAGCTACTGCTGATGGAAGTACCATAAAAATGCCATAAATGTCTCAATTCTATCCAGGGTAGTTACTCAAATTCAGACAGGTACTGAAAACCACAACCTACAACACAGGTAGACCTGCAGAAGTGAAACAAAAAGCTCAACAATTCAGCATTCAGGAAGCAGGTCTGAGGTAGAGGTTATTGCACTATAGCACAGCATGATCTGAAATATTCAATGCGTTGATCTCTGTCTTGAGCCAGAAATTAGTGGCAAAGAAAACTTTGGGTTTTAACATCACTTTCCCACATTCTCATCACTTTCTGAAAAAGAGATTGTGCAAATCCCATTAGTTCACCCAAATGATAATAAAAAGAAGAGAAAAAATAGAATTCAAAGTCATCAAAATAAGCTTATTCAAAGCATATCACAGTAGATGTCTTTTTTGTAAGGTATTTTTCATGGAGAAGGCAGACACTGGAAGAGAATGCAAACTCCTCCAACAGCTTGTATAAACTTCTTGGAAAGAAAGTTGAGATGACCCTTGTTACTGGCCTTCCAAGCACCTTTTATCGTTACTAATAAAAAATAAACCCAACACAAAAACTCCTGCAAACACACTTTGGAAAATTATCTAGCACTTGCATGAGTTATACCAAGCTTCTGATGCTTCACAGAAAGTACAAAACTAACCAGGTTCTGGTATCTCTAATCTGTCCCATGAAATTCCACCCAGGCTTGGCTAAATCATAAACTCATAACTCCTTTTGCTAGCTTGTTTACTTTCAAAATATTTCAGCAACATGCCAAAACTAACCCACCAGAAATATTCTAAAAATTCTGATCCTTGTTGCTTTTAAAGCGGCAGTAATGCCTGAGTGTCCAAAACAGCGATAATGGACAGAAGCTAGTCCAAGTAATATCCTATCTGATGCATTTTAGAAACTGGGATGATATTAAGTAACTGCACATTCCACTTCTTGCACCAAACAGACTTCAAAATAATAAAAAGATTTAATAAATGGTCATAAATGGTCTGATTTTAACATTAATCTCTAAAAATAAGATTAGCAGCACTATATATAAAATAAAGTGAAATTCCACCCAGCAATTCCTCCTTCCCAACAACTACATTTTTACTTTCTTTGCACTTGTGCACCTCTGACATTGGTGCAGTAGCACAAAAGATTGACTGTCATTGTAGAGGGTTGTATTGGAAGTCCAACATCGCACAAAACTGTGCTCCCTTCTTTGTGTCCAAGAAGCATTTGGACAATTCTTAAATATATGATTTAACGGTTAGGTTGCTCTGTGTGGAGTCAGTACTTGGACTCCATGCTCCTTGTGGGTCTCTTCAGACTCAGGATATTCTACATTTATATCATTAGGAACAGCTAATTAAAAATACCCCATTAAAAGCATTTTGTGATACAATCTATTTGGGTATTCTATGCAGCTTTGCAAGGCAGAATAGCAGAAAACATGTTGCTCTTGCATCTTGGAGCTCCAAGCTCAAAGGCACTGCATCCCAAAAAAGAAGAAATCGGGCAAAGATGCCAGGAGGCCCATATGGATGAACAAGGAACTTCTGGCCAAAATCAAACACAAAAAGGGGAATCCACAAAGGTTGGAAGCAAGGACAGGTAACCTGGGATG
Organism: Chloroceryle aenea; assembly: GCA_013399075.1. Taxonomy (NCBI): domain Eukaryota; kingdom Metazoa; phylum Chordata; class Aves; order Coraciiformes; family Cerylidae; genus Chloroceryle; species Chloroceryle aenea. Next base: position 53,468 of record VWZY01001272.1, on the reverse strand, counting down.
ACTACAAAGAGATTGTTCATGAAACCAGAAACCAGGTTAGAAAAGCTAAAGTCCTGATGGAGTCAAACATGGACAGGGACATTAAAAATAACAGAATATGTTATGGTATGTCAGAGAAAAAATGAAAAGCAAGAGAGATTGTGGGGACTCTCCAGAGGGATGCAGGTGACCTGGTTACTGAGGATATGGAGAAGGCCGAAACACGCAACAACTTGCTTCAGTCTTTACTGGTAACTACTTGAGTCACACCACCCAAGTCACAGAGGGCATTGGCTGGGTCTGGGAGAGTGAAGAATCACCCAGGGTAGGAGTAGATCAGGTCTGAGAACACCTAGAGAACCTGAAGGTGCACAAGTCCATGGGACCTGATGAGATACATCCACGGGTCCTGAAGGAACTGGCGGCTGAAGTTGCTAGGCCACTAGCCATCATATCTGAAAAGTCCTGTCAGTCTGGTGAAGTTCCCACAGATAGGAAAAGGGGAAACATAACCTCTATTTTTAGAAAGGGAAACAAGGAAAACCTAGGGAACTACAGACCAGTCAGCCTCACCTCTGCACCAGGTAAAATCACGGAGCAGATCCTCGTGGTATCTCTACTAAGGCACATGAAAAATAATGAGGTGAACAGTGACAGCCAGCATGGCTTCACTAAGGGCAAATTGTGCCTGACTAATCCGGTGGGCTTCTACGACAGAGTTACAACTCTGGTTGACATGGGAAGAGCAACTGACAATCTCCCTGGATTGTGCAAAGCACTTGACACTGTCCCACGTGACACCCTTGTCTCTAAGATTGAGGGACATGGACCTGACAGATGGATCACCCAGTGGATAAGGAACTGGCTAGAAAGTGACACTCAAAGAACTGTGATCAATGACTTGACATCCAGGTGGACACCAGTGACAACTGGAGTTCCTCAGGGATCTGCTCTGGGTCCAGTACTATTTAACAACTTTCTCAGCGACAGGGACAATGGCATCAAGTGCAGCCTCACCAAGTTTGGCGACTACATCAGGTAGCAAGGTCTTGCATGTGGTCTGGGCCAATCCCAGGCACAATTACAGACTGGGTACAGAGTGGGTTGAGAGTAGCCCTGAAGAGAAGAACTTGGGGGGTTTGACTGATGAAAAGCTCAACATGAGCTGGTAGAGTGCTCCTGCAGCTCAGAAGGCCAACTGTATCCTAGGATGTATCAAGAGGAGTGTGGCCAGCAGATCAAAAGAGGTGATTCTCCCCCTTTACTCTGCTCTCGTCAGAGCCCAGCTCAAATACTGCATCCACCTCTGGCATCCGCACCATAGGAAGGACATAGATCTGTTAGAATGAGTCCAAAGGAGGGCCACAGAGATGATCCAGGGGTTGGAGCACCTCTGCTACAAGGATAGGTTAACAGAACTGGAATTGTTCAGCCTGGAAAAGAGAAGACTCCAGAGGGATCTTATAACTGCCTTCCAATACCTGAAGGGATCCTACAGGAGGGCTGGAGAGGGACTGTTCACAGGAGTGTCCAGAGATAGGATGAGGGGAAATGGTTTTAAACTGAGAGAAAATAGGTTTAGATTGGATCTTAGGAAAAAGTTCTTCAGTACATGGGTGGTGAGACCTTGGAATAGATTGCCCAGGGGAGCTGGGGATGCCCCCTCCCTGGAGGTATTCAAGGCCAGGTTGGATGAGGCCTTGAGCCACCTAATCTAGTTGAGAGGCGTCCCTGCCTATGGCAGGGAGGTTGGATTAGGTGATCTCTAAGGTTCCTTCCACCCTAAGTTGTTCTATGATTAAAAAACAGGAAAAAAGCTTAGGTATAAAACCAATAATGCTGAATTTGAAACACCATCTTAAAATGCCATACACTAACTCACTAGTGCTCATGGTCAAAGTAGCAATTATGGTCTGGATTTGACAGATGCCACAAACGCTTCCTAACTGGAACAAATGCATCCAAGACATGAAAATACAGAAGCAATGTAAAGGAGATACTTTGTGCCACGAAGCACAACACCTGACATTACAAAAGTGTTGTATTATAGAAACAACTAACATTTGTGACAAGTATATTTTAAGTTGAAAAATTCCAGAAAAAAACAACAGGTTAGAACAGGCCAACAAAGACCTGTTTACAAATAAAACATTTTACTAAGTTTTAAAAGAACGAATAAAAGTCTGGGATTTTTTTTTTCTTCTTACCACACTCCTACATTTCCATTCAAGCAGCTGACACTGATTTTTCCTATTTGTGCATAGTGCCCCATAATTCTATTGGATGGAAACCTGTCAGATGGAATCTTGTTTTGTATCACATAACTGAACAGATAAAAGGTCAGGAACATGTTAAAGACATGGCAACATAATGCCTCTGTTAATAACTTGCTGCTCAAACCATCGAAAGAAGCTAGACATTTCCAGGTTTAAAATCTATTAGTGCGATAAGATTACTTAAGGTTGATTTCTTTTCCTTCAAGCAAAGGAAGTTTACTCTTTAAAATTTCTGAAGTGTTGCTCACTTGCGGACACTTGCTTTCATCAGCACCCTATTACAGATGCTATTCTTTAACACGGAGGTAGTAGTGTACATAATAAGAAGATGGAAATGTGTTCCTCTGCATCTACTGCTCCCATTTATATACTTAACTTAAGCATTACTAGAGAAGCTAAAGCTCACGGAGGTGCATTTTTCTGTTAGATGAGAAACAAATGGACATTAGTCCTGACAAGATATTGCCAAGCTGAGTTTGCTGTCAGATGATTTCCCAACTCTATAACTGGAAAAATCTGTACTGTTCTTTTGCATGCCCCAAACTCATCTCTGATTGCAACAACCTGCCGTATAAATCCATTTTAACATCTGCTTGAAAGACATGATTAAGGCTTAATGAAATTTTCTTTGCCTTGTAATTTAGGCTATATAGATTATTAAGAGCAGACTGAATTTTAGAGTGAAAATCAGGAAGGTAGTTCAGGAATTGACATGTTGGTGCACCATACATACAAGATTAATGTACCTTATGCAGTTAGATGACATTCTCTTTATGTGCTTAAGTACATGAATCAAAAAGCTTTTGCAAGATGTTACTACTACACTCTGAAGTTCACTTAAATATGTTCTGCTGCCCACCTTTCCCCTTATTATACAAGACCCATAGTTTAGGAGTACCAGAAGGCCCGTAGCACTGCCACTCACACTCCCCTGGCTGCCCAAGAATAGTTCCAATGGACTCAAAATGCTCTCTAAGATCTCAATCTTCCTAAGGACCTTCTAAGGTCTGGAGTGGATTCAAACCCCCTGTGTAGCCAACCCAGCAAGCGTTGTCTTAGGATACCTTCTTCAGTATCTCCTTGCCCTGCAGACTTTTCTATTTGCATAGAAGTCCACAAAGAGGATAAAACACTAGATTAACCTATAGATTTCTGCAGTGAGCATTGTACCCAATTCATTTAGTCATTAACCACTTCAAATTTCAAAAAAGGACTTTTCCTCTGGAAAGGAAACCGCCTCCAGTTCTATTGAAAATAAATTTACTCAGAAATGAAGACATTAAAGTAGATATTGAAAAACTTGACAAAGAAACAATGTACCCTGAAAAGAAGAAAGAGTGGTAGGAAGGGGGGAAAAAAGACCCAACCCAAACACAGAAAAATACAACACAAAAAACCCAACCCACACCATAGCAGGAACAAAGTTACTTTATACTCAGAGATACAATTCCTATTCAAAAAGCAGTTATTCAGAGTCTCATTCATTAGGATAACTCCTAATCATCTACCATTTGGTAATTTTTGATTAGCACTACTCCACAGAACAGCGGCAGATCTTCATTCAGCACTAAATGAACTGAATAGCTACCACATTCTCTACAAAAATCTTTCAAATCAATGATGAAAAGCAACTTCTCTTAACAGATTTATCATATCAGAAGTAAAGAAAATATGCCATGATTTAGATAACCTGTGATCTTGCTATTTGAAATGGCTTGAATTATAAGCATTATATTCAGCTTAAGTGACTATTAATTACTCTAGGTAAAGAGATTTCACAGTACAGAAAGGAAAACCAGAAAGCTGTTTTAAAGCTCGGGTGACAACACTTCAGTGAAACTCTCACGAATCTTCTAAGTAAGCTGTAACTCCAAATTCAACTAACATACTGGGTCTTCAAAAATAATGTAGTAATTTTGGGGTCCTACTAGTGATTATTTATCTGGAGAATCAGAATCTGGTTTGCAAAATGAATCTCAACTGCAGCTTTACAGATACCATTTTAAAAACTTTTTCTTAGCATGCATAAAGAAAACTGGACAAGACTCCTGAACTCAAACAAGCAAACAAAAAATGAAATTAAGAAAAAAGGAATGTTAAGTTCCAGTAGATTTAAAGAACTCTACAGTTTCCATGTTAACATGCATAACTCAAAGTTTTACAAATCTTGGACAATTTTTTTAGCATCTGCCAATCTGTCAGTGTTGTGCAATCAATCCATTTATTTACTAATTGAAAAGAGAAAACAAAAAATACTAACATGCTCACCACCAATTTTCCTCCATCTTCAAGTCACAAAACAAAAATTAAGTATATGCCACTTCTGGAGATGTTTAGCTCTGAAGGAAATGTACACTATTTTCAAAGTAGAACCTGACCACATCTTTTGTACAACAAGCATAATATTGTCCATGTAAAATTCAACATTCATATCATTTTCCAAAGATATGGAATGCACATATTTAAATAACCTGTGTGCAAAGCACTGCAGCTAATGATTTTGTGGATAACATTAATTAACATAAGTACCTTGCTGCTGTTCTTCCTCTTCTTCACTAGATGAAGCCAAATAAGCTTGAAAATCCATGTCAAGAAGTTCCTCTTTTTTAAAAGTTCTGTTAAGTGACATTACTCGTTCATGATCTGTCTCATCCCATGTGATATCTACCTTAAAAATAAGAATGCTGTTTGTAGAAGCTGAATTTTACATTGTTACATTGTCTTTTGAGGGAAAATTATTTGATGCCTTCCATTTAAGAAGCAAAGTAAACCTGTTACTACTGTTCTCTACAGCAATTAGCTGTAATAGCCATTTACTAAAATTCATTTCATTACAACTTTCTGGAATTTGTTCTACCATGAGTTTCAAGGCCTTTTAACTACATGAAAGGCTTCTGTAAGAGCAGGTCAGAGAACATGAAATCTCTGTAAGCCACATTGCCTTTGTGGCAGCTACCAACTCCTGCCCTTTTCTGTTCCAGCAGCAATTCATTCCTGGAATCACAGATGGATTGCAATGGGGACAATGAATACACTTGTGCAACTGGACCCTCGTGTGGGAGATGAAACAGATCTGACTGAAAAATGATCGAGCAGAAATTACTTATTCCTCAACTAATCACTTCTCCAACCCAGTTCACTTCATGGCCGGATGGAAATTTGGGCTGTCACAGAAGACAGACAGCTATAAGAAGGGGAAGCAAATGTTTACGCCTGGCACTATCACCAAAAAGGATATTGTTGAGCTACACACAACTACTCATTTTAAGCAAATTAGGAGACTTATCTGTGCCTAGGAAAGTAATTCCATGTGCAATTTTTATCAGAGGTGTAATGAGGTCAAAATATAGTATTTAATTTGTAAAAATGAAGCCAAATCTCTTTTAAAACCCCAAAATCGAGTTTATTTATAGAGTTGCAACTTGTGACTCCATAACATGCTTACATCTCTTAAGGTTTGACATCTTTATTTTGCAATGGTGAAGATAATCACGAATCGCTTCTCCATTACTTAGATAATTTATAAACCAACAATAAAACCAAATTAGAAAAACATTACAAAAACATTGTAAAAATACCTTTGATGTTCCCATAGCAGCAGATGTGAAGTACTTTGGCTTATATACAGCTATATTCACTTCTGAGGCGACATCTTTTGGCTTATCATCAAATGTAACATTATCTGGAATAAATCTTAAACACAACATGTTATTATTCAAATACACTGGGAGATTTCATAGTATAAACAGTTTATGCTTATAACGAGTATGGTACATCAGAACAAAAGACTTTGCTAAAATAAAAAGGTTTGGTAAGCCTGAAAAGGAAACGAAAGATAGACAAGTACTCCACACAGGTAAGATTAACTGTTTGGCTTCTGCACAGCTAATCCACAGGTTGTCAATGTATAAAAACACCATGCTGGGAAAGTAAATGAAACAACTTCCAGTCTGGTATTAGCAGGTCAGGGATGGGTGTATTTAATTATTTATTTATTTATACATGTTTGTATTAAGAATGATCTTTTTTGGGAAGCTTAATTTTAAAAATTAAGTAAATTAAAAAAATTGACAATAAAGTGTGAATAACATAGAATTTGGAAGCAGATAAAGAAAAAATTCAAAACGTTTTAGGAAAGCCTTATATGTCTTTAGCATTACAATTAGCAGGGGGAAAAAAAAAGACCAAACACCCGAAAAAGTTACATTTAAAAAAAGACCTCTTTGTACACTACTTGAGAAATTACTAGGGCTTTTTTTTGTTGTTATTTAAATCATTGCAAATGTCATCTGATGTATACCACTGAACATTAAAACTTAAAGATTAGGAAACACAGTGGAGAATTTTCAGCAGCTGTGTAAAACATTATCTTTCTGTGTTTAAAACCTTGAGAAATTACATGTTCATTTGGCAGAGATCATCTTCTCCAAAATGGTTCAAAGCAAGTCAGCTAACTTCCTCTAGAAAAATGATACAAAGCGAGAAACTCATCTTTTACTGACTTCCAAGAGTGCCGACAGCATGGGCCACAGCAGACAAAGCCAGCTTCTGTCAAAACTTAGTATGATTTAGTAACTTCTCTTCTCCTCAGACAAAAACGCTTTTTTGATAATAAAAAGGAATACTAACAATAAAGCATAACTACAATTTGATTTTTTTTTGTCTCCAAATGTGCCTTTTGAAATATTAGAGCTTCCAACTCATTGATAGAGGCTAGCATAGTAACCTATTGCAGCTCCAATCCTAAGCAATCCTGAAAAAGACCAGTTCTGGACCCTTGTGAAAACAAATAAGCAAACAAAAAGCAGCAGCATGGTGTTTTGTTTTTTAAATGATACCATTTTCTTTAATTGTATCAAAAGGTTGAAGACGCAACCAGAACATTTTACCTGACTTCTCTGAGAATAACTCTGGATGGAGAGATTCTCTCAAACTTTCTCTATTCCAATAAAAATGCTAAAAAAAAAAAATGCTAAAAAAAAACCAAAAACAAAGGAAACCTAGCAACTCACTGGATGCCTGATTTATTTGCATGTCATTTTGGTTACAACATAAAGACTATATGCTTTACTTCAAATTATTTTAAATTGGCTTTATTTCTCCTTCCTCTCTCAACACATAAAAACATCAGCACTGGAGTTACCTCAAGTCTATAAAAGAACAGCTACTTTCGAATTCAAGTCCATCACATTCCTCATAGATTTTATTGGCTGTTTCAGAAGAATCACATTCCACAACTGCATAGAAATATTTCAATCGCTTAAATTGATATTCCCGCAGTTTTTCCCTATAAAGCCTGCAAAAGTGGAAAACACAACAGTCAAGAGAGCTGGCTTTAACAATTTTTAATTTGCAAAATATTTAATTCAACTCATTAAAAATACACAACATTTGAACACTCTCCTAATCTTATGATTAGATGGTAAACAGCATGAAGTTTCACTCAAGTAAAAAGACTATTTTCATATGGTTTCATTAAGTACACTTTCTCTATCTGACTCTGCTTCTCACAGGTGTTGTAAAGCCCTGTGCAGGGCATAAAGTCTCATACCTGCATGCACTGCACAGGCCACAGAAAGTAGCATTTAATAATTGCTAACAAGTTGTTTGCAGTTATTCTGGTTCTCAAAAAGGTTGCTGAAAAGGCTGTTCATACATAAATACAGGTACATGTTAAAAATGTAGGAGAAACTGGGCGACTTTATGGACAGGACTGCAGATGCTCATGCTAAAAGAGGCAGCCCGGGAGTGATGAGTAAGGAAGCGGTACGGGTGAGGAAGGGGTTACGATACTAACTTGGGTAGCACAGGTGGTGATGTTACAGAAGATGACATCCAGAGAAAAATGAAAGCAGAAAAAGAGATTCAGAAGTGGATGAACTGGTGGAAAGATTAAGGAGAGAGATCACAGGGCTGAGGTCTTGTCCCATGAATTTGAAGGGTAGATGCACAGGTATCACTGAGGTATCTCTGCAATAGCTGGATTTNAATGGTAGGCCTGATGAACTCAGCCTATTAAGCCAGGGCTGCTGCTGGTGTCATACCCTAAATCTGGGAATTCTTGGCCTAAATTAAGGTCTCTGTTGATGACGCAGATAAAAATTTAGACAGAAAGCAACAAAAGGCATTCACTGCATGAAATGCAATTCCTAGTGGAGAAATGCTCTGTTAAACTGTTCCATTTATTATTGCAATGAGCTACATAATAAAAGTTTTGAACCCAATTATCAACAAGCAAATCTTCTCAAGTTTCATTAAAATCATAGAATCATAGAAATGTCTGGGTTGGAAAGGACCTCTAGAGGTCATCTTGTCCAATCTTCCTGCTGAGAGCAGGGATACCAGGGCCAGTTGTAAAATATCCCTTGAAAAAGCTATAAAAAAGCTATAAAATTAATGTGTTCACAGGAAAATTCCACATATAAAATTTTGGAAACAGGAGTTGATCAGGATTTTCACTGAGTATTAGATGTATTCTGTCTCTCATTTGAAGATAAAGTTCATACCCGTCATTCTCTGTAGTATTCTCTGGAAGATCAAATAGTTCCACAGGTCCTTTTTGTTCTTCCTCTTTTAATTTCTCTTTTCCGAACTCTGAAGGATAAATCTACAAATGCAACAACACGAAAAGATTCTTTTAATTGTAGAGGCATAGCTTACACCAACTACAAAAAGGTATTTCACTGAGCCTTTTAAACTTTCAATTTTTTTCCCCAAAATTAGTAAAGTGATCAATTCCATAAACTTTAATACCCTCTTAATTTTAATTTACAGAAAAAACGGTAGATTAAGCAAATTGCCTGTTAGGAATGAGAATATCTGGGGACAGATGAAGAACAGGGACCCTGACTTTGTTCATAGTCACAGAATTTCTGAGGCTGGAATAGACCTCCAAGATCAAGTCCAGCCTATGACCCAACACCACAACATCAGCTAGACCATGNTCAGTTTGTTGCATTCCAGATGCTCTAGAGCCCACTGAGCAGTAAATGTAACATCTCAGGATGTGCCTTGATGCACAATGAGGCTGACTCCAGAATGCACTGGAAGTTCATCATACTCTTCCCTGATGCACTAGAGACTTTCTTCAAAAGGTTCTGTACTAATTTAAGCATCCAGATTTTGCAAATATAGGGCAGTCCAGCAGGACATATTATACAAAAGTGACCCCAGTCAGACTGCCAAACATCTGGAAATTCTGGAAAAAACATAAAAGCAAAACCTCTCAAGTTCCATA
>VWZY01001272.1:10641-38486 GCA_013399075.1 Chloroceryle aenea | reverse complement strand
CCCGGACCCCCCGACCGCCAACACCCGCCGCCAACAACCGCCGCCTACCCCTCAGCGTCCTGCCACACTCGCTCACGCTGAGGCCCGCAATCGACCCACTTCCGGCAGAACTACGGAGGCCGCAGCAGGACGTGGCACTCCCAACCAATCACCCGGCGCGACCGGCGGAAAGCTGGCGGGGGAGTGGGGCTGGNGGGGACGCGTTAGCGAGGCGCGGAGGGGCAAAATCTGTGAGGGGCTGACCGGCCGGCTTTCTCCCTAGGTCGGCAGCAGGATAGCGGACAGGGTGTTCGACATCACCAGGTAAGCCTCGCCGCTGAGGAGGGGAGGGTCGCGGTCACACGCTCACTGGAGGCGCGGGGTGGCGGGCAGGGGACGTGACCCTCGGGAGGAAACGGTGGCTCCTGAGCGCCTTTCCTAGCGCTTTCCCGTAGCCGTAACCGCAGAAGGACGCTCGATGTGTTTAGGGCGGAAAGACGGCTGGAAATTGGTAGACGAAAGAGTATTAGGCCAAAACGTAAAATTGTTTTAAGTCTTGATGATGTCTGATGTTGCTGAACTTACCCTTTAGAACATTTCCTCTTGCTCTGGATGTTGGCTCTGGAAGAGGTTACATAGCGCAGCATTTAACCAAGGTACTGTCTCTTCATACCTCAGCACGTTTAAAATAAGTACGTATTACTGTTCTGTGTTCTGGTAAGTCTTGATTATAACTTAAAACAATCCTCTGAATTTTGAAAAGGTAACTGTGTTTTGCTGTTTGGGTTTTTTTCTCTCATATCTGTAGCTATAGTTCAAAGATGTGTTATGTAGCTTGTCCTAGACAGGCAGTAATATGACAGTTGACCTTTAATCTTGACTAGGGAGGTGTTTTTCCATTAGTCTTTGTTAGATGAACTTAGTTGTTAAAGAGGTGTCGTTATGGAGACTTTAAAGCAGCTTACCCTTCATGAACAGCACTGTAAATAAAGATACTTTATTGGCCATTAATCTGTGACTTGTATTTCACTGAAATTATAACTAAAAATGCAGAATATGTTTTCTGTTACTCAGGTGCTCTCCCTGAGAACAATTACTAAATACTGAGGGGAGGGTGGAAAAGCTTTCTGCTTTATATGAAGTTTTATATCAAGTGTGGAAGAGGTTCCTTCTAACTTACTGTGAATGTGTGTAAGCGTTCTAAAAAATTACTGCTGTCAACTTTTAAAACAATTAAATATGTGACAGAGTTTTAAATTTTGTTTCAGGAAACAGTGGAAAACCTTATTCAAGTTGATATTGCAGAGAACGCTTTAGTAAGTAGCTTTCTGAATGCTAATGGGCTTCAATTCCATAATACAGGAAACCAAAAGAAATGAGTTTCTGATATTGTTTTCCTTCTAATCCAATGTTAGAAAAATGCTGTAGAATCTGAAATCCCTACGGTCAGTGTTGTAGCTGATGAGGAATTCCTTCCTTTCAAAGAAGATACATTTGATCTTGTTGTTAGCAGCTTAAGGTATGCATTCATTAATTATGTAAATCTTATTTTTTAGCTAAAGGTGTTAAATATTCTTTTCAGAGTAGCTTTAAGGGGGGGTGGGGAAGAGAAGTATTAATAGTATATTAAACAGCAATAAGCAATGTACTTGCATAGTTAGTGAATGTATGTATATTAAGAAAAACTGATGTCCTGATGTCTCTTACTGGTTTGCTTGGTTGTTATCCTTCAAAACATGTGTACCTTCACTTTTTCCTGCATTTTGACAAATTAATGTTCAGGACTTTATATCTTCTTAATTGGGGGTGGGGACACAGCACCTATTTGTGTGAACCTTTGTTTTTATTTAGTATCATTTTATTTAGTTTTAGGCAAGCTCAAGAAACTCATTTGCTGCTTTGGTTTCTGAAACACACTTGGATAATATAGCAATTACTTACATTCCCTAAACTTTGTTTAGTATGCAATTATAAAATGTAGGCTTCTGTCGTTTCAGTTTACATTGGGTGAATGACCTTCCTAGAGCTTTTAGAGAGGTAAGAACCTGTTTTTTTAATACTAAAAATCTACACTTGCTATTACTCGGATTCTGAGTGTTCTGTATTTCTACATCTTCTTTAAATAAAAGACACAGAAATAGCTCATGTTGCATAGAGGTATTTTTGGCAGTATTTTTGACAGTTTGAAGAGCATCAGTTGATGTTTCTACGATTTTACTGTCTCAAATAAATTTGGAATAAATGTGAAACAACATATTTGTATACAATTTTATAGTCTCCACAGCTGAGATCATGGTAGTTAATGTAAACTGCTGCTATTGATTTTCATTGTGTTAGCACTTGCTTCTTGTAGTACAAGAGGTTTCTAAATCTAACTTCTTCAGAGCTGGTTTATTATTCTTATGTCTCATCTGTTTATCTTGAAATACAACTTGAATTGGATAAAAGCTTTATGATTTTGAAATGAAGCAAATGCTTGTTGAGGACAGAGAACTGAAACTGTTACTGAAAAAAAAAAATCTGGGTTTGGATTATTCCATCTTCTTCCTGCAGGTGAAAAGTGTTTTCAAGTCAGCCAACTTTCAAGCAGTTTGCTGTTATTTCATTTATTTCATTGGTTGTTGTTACAGTGCTATTCTACCACCTGTTGGTAGGAATAAGAATACACATTATAATGTCCCACAAAAGGGAGGGAACTAGGGTTCTTGACTAACTTTAATCATGAATGCTTATTTCCTATGTTGAGACCTCTGGTTTTAACAAATGAAAACTGCCTTGAACTGCTTAAATGTCTTACCTGTCATAATATTGCTATTCTGAATAGTTAAAAATAAGGCCTCCATTTCTCTTAAGTCAAACCATTAGAAAGTATTTTTGTTGCCTTCATCTGAGAAAGGAGAAGTAAACAAACGCTATCTTCATCCACCTTATTTTCAGAAGCAAATTAGTTGAAGATACTGCCTTAGGAGTATCCCACTGAAATTCATTTTGACCTAGATTTCCACAGTGCATTTTGTGTTTCCTGACTGTAAGTAATTTCAGGGGATTTAGTCTTTCTTAAGAACAATCTTGTTCCAGACAGATTATTGATCTTGCAATGTTACCAGAAGCTTTGGTGCAGCTTGCCTTGTGGCAATATTAAAAATTAGTCAAAAACCAGTCAATATTAAAAATCTATTACAACTGTTGTAATGATTGCTCTAAGTTCATTTAAAAAAAAAAAAAAAAAGTCCCAAAAACTTCTTGGTTACATAGGCATAATAACAAAAAAATAAGTTGTTGTTTTTTTTTCTCATTCCACATTGTAGATTCACCAAGTTCTTAAGCCCAATGGAGTATTCATCGGTGCAATGTTCGGAGGAGACACTCTGTACGAGCTTCGCTGCTCTTTGCAGCTGGCAGAGTTGGAGAGAGAAGGGGGATTTTCTCCTCACGTATCACCGTTCACTGCTGTCTCTGATTTGGGACAACTGCTGTCAAGAGCTGGCTTTAATACCCTGACTGTGGTAATTATAAATAAAAGAAGACTCAGACAGAACAATCTAGAGTGTCAGAGCTGCTGGCATATAAAAAAAAAAAATTACTGTTTACTGATACATTGCAGATGTACTGCTTCCTTCTGCATGTTGTGTGCCTTGCTGAATATGCTCCTGAAATAGCCTGGACTGCCTCTGTCCTGAGCTTCACTGTGATTAATGAAACGAACGGAAGTGTATCTTTGGCTAGTGGCCCACTACAATTTGGATGGCCTTGGAGAAATGTCAGAGAATGTTAGACCTGCTTGAAAAAACTTGAGACACTCTTGCTGTTCCTTTTAAAGCCAAAGAGAAAATAATGGCATTTCCATTAAAATCTGATTGCATTTGGGCTACTAAACAAAACTTTTTGGAAATGTTAAGACATTGTGTTCTGAGAAATAACACGGTTTGAACAGAAGTGGTAGTTGAATAGTCCATTAGCAGCTCTGAAGGCTAGCATAATGTTACTGGTTTAGCTTGATATGCCCTAAAACTAAGCTTCTCAATTCTTTTAGGATACTGATGAAATTCAAGTCAACTACCCAGGGTTGTTTGAGGTTATGGAAGACTTGCAAGGCAAGTATATACTTTGAGGAAACAAATGCTTTCTGTATCTCTGATAGGAAACACACCGTGAAACTCTTCTATGTCTCTAACTCCGAATCATAGAAAGGTTTGGGTTAGAAGGGACCTTTAAAGTTCATCTAGTCCAACCCTCCTGCAGTGAGCCGGGATATCTTTAAACTAGATCAGGGTGTTCGGAGCCCTGTCCAACCAGACCTTGAGTGTTTCCAGGGATGGGGCATCTACCACCAATCTGGGCAACCTGGGCCAGTGATTCACCACTCTCATTGGAAAAAAAATTCTTACTTAAAACATACAAAGAAATCAAGCTTATTGTAGCAGGGGAAGCATGGCTTTTTTTTTCCTGATCTCTAGTGATTCAGGAGATGACACCTGTCAGCAGCTTTGCATTGGGAAGCAGATGTCAAAGATTTGCAACTTCATGTCCTGCTGTGAATATTCTGCTTCCCTGGTATTCCCATTGTTTGTGAGCCTGTTCCATGTAAGCTGCTGAAAGGCCTTGAAAGGAAGACAGAAGCATATGTCCTTCCTAATGATCAGGACATTCAGGAAACTGCTTTGCAATGAGTGTAATTAGACTCTCTAATTAGAGTCTGCAGAGGAATGCAAAAAAGAACTGGCATACTTAACAATTGAGTTAGTAAGCTTTTGGGAGACTGATTTTGATGCTTACCTGTTATTAAAAAGGAAATACCTAAGTGTGTGTCTGAATAAACACTTTGTGCTCATGTTTAAACTAAATTATGCTGGAAAATATAAATGATTGAAAACTCAAGCTGAAGAAGTCATAATTTGAAATTTTTCCTAGTAATACAAACTGTAAATTCTAAAGCATTGACATTAAAGGGCTTGGATTCTTTTAGGCAAGAAACTTAATTATTTGTGTTATGTTGGTCTCTCTTGCAGCGAGATTCAGAGGATTCTATTCTGGTTTAGTAAAAATCTGTCATTACTGCGTGACACTTAACTCATGGCATATGCTGTATCTTCTTTTTCTTAAAGCTAAAACGTATTTTTAGGTATGGGGGAGAGTAATTGCTCCTGGAATAGAAAACCTCTGCTACATAGGGACACAATGTTGGCGGCTGCTGCAATATACCGAGGTAAGTATTTGAGAGGTATTGAGTTAATCTGAAATGACTTCAAGAACATATTGTCTATGTCTTTCTCTGATGTCTATAAACCAAAACAGACAAAAACAACAAACAAACACCTAAAACACCACATTTTGGAACAGAACAAAATGCCATTATCATACTGGCATTTTTAACTTTAATTATGAGGACAGGATTTGAACTATGTTGATACACCACTGTGAGATATTTTTATTGTCCCAAATCTTTCACCAGGAGTCTTTATGATGAATACATCACACTTAGTACTATTGTTCTTAGAACTAACTATTTCTTAGAACTTATGTTCTGGTACTTCTTTCTTTCTCTCCCTTCCTACCCCAACAGAAATGTATGGAAATAGCGATGGTTCAGTACCTGCCACGTTTCAGATCTACTATATGATTGGCTGGAAATTCCATGAATCACAGGTAATGTGAAGCTGAACTGTTTTATGTTTAAGGGTACTTGAAAAATGATTGATGATTTAAAAGCTTTTACAGAATATTTTAACTTAAAATTAGCCCTAGCTGTATTTTTTTTCTTTTTTTTTTTTTTTTTTCCCTTAGGCAAAACCAGCCCAGAGAGGTTCTGCAACAGTTTCATTGGGAGATCTGGCAAAAATAAATGGACTGCTTTCCCGAGAAAAAAAGTAGTTTGTCATCAGCAATAGTAGTTGTTTGTGAGCTTTTATAGAACTTATTATTGCAGATAGTCTTCACTTGTGCTTATTTTGTGATGACATTCTGAAATGATAATACTCTGCATGGAGAAGTTTTCCTCATGGTTTTTGTACTGCCTACACTACCACATCAGCTGTGTAAATTGGTGTTTGTTTTGTTTCTAGAGAAATATTTGAGCAGTATTGTAAGTGAATGCATACTTTCCCAAATTGTGATTAAATTGCTATTCTCAAATGGTAGTACCTCTTCCAGCATTTCAGTATCTCAGACTGCTTAAGGTATGATTTGTAAGCCTTGAGTGTGTGTCACCCCGCATTGGTTGATTTTTATAATTCTTAAAGAATGTATCTTTATCATAATAAAGATTAGTGCTTATTTCAAGTGTATTTATAAGACATCCTATGAGAGGAAATACCAGCAAATACACATATCTTGATTATGGATTTTGTGGGTTGGAAGTTATTGTCAGTTACTGCTTAAAATTTGAATGTTTGACTTGTGTATAAGGAACTGATTAAGTTCTGTATTGTCAAGATCTCAGATTCTTTCACCTACAGCCATCAAATTCAATGCCATTTCTAGTTTTGAGGGTGGAAGGAAATGTTTCTGAACCTGAATAGTAGAACTCAGCCACAGATGAAGTTGAAATCTTCTTTGTAGGTGTAACAGAATGTGTGTCTCATGATTTGACTTAATTTCCTGAAAGGAGCAGCTTCACTGGGCTTCTTGTGACTTTATCCAGCAGGTGGAGTTTGACAGAATGGTGTGGCACAGACAGAATAGGCAAGGTAAGAAGAAGCTTTCCAGTTCTGTCAGGGATTGTTGAATTAGGATACAGACTGATCGAGATAATAAAGTTACCTCCTGCTGCTTAAGCAATACGCAGGTTTCAAAATAACAGAAATGCTGTTTAAAAAGAAAATTATTCATGCAGTATTCAGCTGATCAATTTAAGGGCCTAACTGAGCAGTTCATTTTATCTACCAAGCTTTGACTTTAAGAAGTGGGCAGAAAAGGTACCAAACATCCTGATAAGGAGAGGAGGAATCTTCTGTCCTGATTTTGCTTACAAGCCTAATCCATAATTATTCGAGGGAAATGAGTTCATATTTCATTTTCCATGGAAAAGAAGAGTAACCCATCTGGAAAAAGGGGCAGAGGCTGTAAGTGATCTGTTAGCCTTTATAACCCTTCATGTTAAGACTAAATTTAAAAGAGCTTGTCTCTCTGAAAGCCATTATTTTTTTTGTAGTATATCAATGGACCTTTTTTAGGTCCTCTCTGTCTCTAATAAAATTCACTCCAAGGGGAAAAGCTACTTTCCCAAGTGCAGATTTCTATGAAGTTACTTGTCAAATGACTGTGGAACTTCATGCACGTTTTCTTTAGTAGGTTCATTTCCAGTTACTTGAGCTGGTGGTTGTGACTCAGAGATGTTAAGGGAATGAGGAAGTGGAATGTGCTGGATAAATGTTAATGGAAGAAGTGCACCTCCTGTGCATATTTCAGGTGCTTATGGAGGAGAGGAGGGATTTCTAGTCCTTTTGATTACTGCCAAGGGACAATATAAACAGTAAAGTAGGTCAGAATTTGGTTGTTAGGAGGGGAAGGTACTTTCTGGACAGGGAGACATGGAAGAGTAGTTTTCTTCATAACACTTGGAAGAAAAAAAAAGTATAAATAATTCAGTTGACTTGGAAAAGGGGGGAGTAGTAGAAAGTAGAAGTGGGGAGTAAGGAGCAGTGTTGTTTGGAATTAGGGGACATGAAACTGACAGGTGAGGTGTTTCCCTGGCTTACTACATTTGAATATCTGCCTTTAATGTGTGTTTTGAACTGCCTTTTTTTTTTTTTTTTTTCTGTAGCATTTCTTGAAATTCTGGGTTACTTTGGCTGGTTTTCAGTAGCCTCTTTTTTAGTATGGCACTTCTATAAATAGCTTTGAAAGCAGCCATTTTACTAGGAATGCATGACTGTTATATTTTAATTATCTGTTTCAGATTTAAGTTTTTATGGCTTTCTGAAATTGTAATGAAGAAGAATGTGGTTGCCAGTGTTTAGTCTAGAAATTGTTTAAAACTCTTAAGTGCATGTTGAAAATCAGCTTTTGCAGAGTAAGTGATTCCTAAAAGGGAGTTGCTAAGGTGACGTACTGTCTCTTGTAAGCTTAGTTTAAAAAATCCTGGTGGATAATATGGAATTCTTTAGTCTTGATTATAGAAGAAAGGAAAAATAATACTGGTAGATAAATACTTTGACTAATCAAAAGTTAGGAGCCCATAAAATCCAAAACCCCATATGTTAGAAGAAGCACATTTACACCTAATGAGCATTAGTATTTCCGAGTCTCCGGAAGGTTCTGAAGGTCTGAGTCACAGATCAATAAGCACGCTTGTTCAGTGTCTCTTATTGCAAGATCTGTCAACTTATGCCAGTCTGCTTAGGATATAGGGTTGATTAGGCCTGAGCATTAGATTTTCCATTAGTTTCCTGCGATTTCAAAAGACTGTGATAATTTGTGAATATAAAGCATGGGGAAGGATTCTTGATAACTTCTAATTTATTAAAAATTCAGAAGCGAAACATGCAAAATTAAATTTAACTGCATTTTTTTTTACTTTGCTTAAAAAAGAAATACATATCAATGGCACCTTTTTCACTGTTTTCTAGAACTGAGCTAAAACCAACTTTGTCAGTTGCAGAGTGGAGCAACACACCAGACTTTCCTATGATGTTTAATCAGAATTTCCTGATGTAATGATTGTTGTAGTGGATTAAATTCATTAGAGCATCTTGTTCGAGATACATGATAGCTTTCCACTGTGGTATGTTAAACCTCATTTTTTTTTGTTTGTCTAACCCAAGAGCTTTACCTCCACTTTTGAAAAATGTGATCTATTTTGGTTCAGGTTTTGGATCACTTTGGAAGATAATGTGATCTGTATAAGTAGTTGGTTGATTTTTCCAAATATCTCAGGTGCCCTTGAGTGAAGGAAAAGAAAAAAAGATAATTAAATTAAAATAAAAGAAAACTCTGAAACAGCTAAGTTTTAGCTGAAAGCTTCATGCCACTGGGAACTAGAAAGCACTGAAGAGAGTACAATTGCCTGTCGGTGAAAACTCTGCTTAAGTCAAGTTAGTGGTTATTGATTTATTAGTAGCTTAAACTATAACTGTTAGTCTGTGAACTATACATGCAGGATTAATAGCAGCAATATAACAGATAAATGACTGTACTAGACCCTTGCAAAACCACAGTAAGCACCTTCACACCCTTCTACAGCAATTCCCCCACAAGCCTGCAGTTTCACAGGAGGTTTGGGTTATAAGAGCCTACCCTTCTAGGATGTTCTGTGCTTACATACATCTTTGGAGTTATATCTATATACATCTTTGGAGTGCTGTAGCTGCAGGTGTACCTGTGCTGTTCTTTCCACTCCACTAATCCTCCCCCCTGCTGGGATGGTGATGTGCAGACACCCCCTCAGGAGTGATCAGTGCTTGTTGCCCCCTGTGCTGTCAGCCTGCTGGCCAGAATGCCAGCTATTGGCTGTTGGGGCGGTGTGGGGTGTGCTTCCTCAGGTTTAGGCAGAGCTTGAGATGCTAGGAGAGCATCTTCTCAGTGTCAGACAAGATTCTGACTGCTTCTCTCTTTTGCTTGGAATTTTAGTGTTTTTGTACTTCATCTGAAGCTGTCTTTCCCCCCTGCCCCTCCCTCCAGGGTCTCTTGGTAACTGCCTGGTTGGTGTTGTCTTCATTGTCAGCCCTGCCAGATTTTAAGCAAGCACCTGCTCAATTCTGGATATTCTGTTCGCACACATTGCATGTGTGTTTCTATCTTGGCAGCTGATGTTGTCCAGGCTTTTTTTCCAAGAGGAGGCTGTGTGGATTTCCCCTGTGATATGGAGCTGGTTCTTGGGGTACAAGTTACATTAATAAAGTAAGAAAAAAAAGTCCTTCTTAGAAGAAAAGGTTTCTGTTTGGAACCTTATATTGGAGCAATAATGATAAATAACAGGGGAATCTCATTTGGCCTCAAAAGCGTTCATGATAGGCTGTAATGTATCACAATATAACAGTTTTCTAATTATATTTGATAAAATAAAGAGGCTTCATCTTTTCTGCGCTCATGAATCCCAATTCATGCACTTATTTTTCTGCATTATGTAAGGATTCCTTATGCTTCATACAAGTACAAGTGCAAACTGAAGTCAGGATCTGCATGTTATGCAGACCTCTGATCATTGACCTAGTCTTTTAATGCTGCATCCAGAGTTTGTGCAAGTACACTAAGAAAGCATTTATTCACAAGGGTACTTTTATTCTTATTTACCATGAAAATTTGCATACTTCTGATTAAACATAGTCTCGTGGATGACAAAGCTACAGGGCCAGAAACACACTGGATGCGTTTCTGCTGTATAGAATACCACCTTTTAGGCCAAATGGTCAACCTAAGAAAGTGCCTATTTTATTTAGTCCATGAATTAATTTAAACCTTTTGGAGCTCTAATTTTAACATTTTTATTCCTAAGGTGAAGTGCCCTAATATTAAGAAACTACTTATTCTCTGGAAATAGTGTCCAAAATGAACAGTTTACTAAGGGATTCTAATAAGGAGCAGGTAATTACATCTAATAGGATGTTACTTCAGATTTTTGTTGATGCTAGAATTGCTGTGCTCAGTTTTCTCCACTTATGGATGTAGGTCATGCACCTTTTTTAGCTCCTCTCTCATCTCATGTTTACAAAGTCTGTCCTGCTTTAGCATCCAGGTGGCAGGTACATCCATTCTTAGTGAAAGCTATTTAAGGGATGTTGTGAAATCTCCTGCTTCTTTCCCAGTATATTCTATTTTCTTTTTATGAAGGTTTATTTAAGTTTTGGAATGACTCAGCACTTTTAATTTGTGCTGAAGTTACTGACACTTTCTACAGGATTTCTGGTGTTATTTCCTAATATAAGAGTTGCTTTCATTTTTGTAATTAAAAATATAATTCCCATAAAGAACAACTTAACATATTCCTAGTCAGTATCTTTCCTGACTCAAGAGCAGAACGCCCAACCTTACAGAAATAATATTGCTGTTAAGGCAATGGCTGTAGCAAGACTTAGTTGGAGAACTAATGCTGAGCATCCTATGTTGCTGGGTTCAAAATACCAACCAAAGTCCCAGCTTAGTATCCATGTAACGTGTATTTGTGTGACATCCGATGCATGCTAAATTTTTTTCCTGTGAAGCTCAAACAAAGTGATCCTTAGATTATTTTGTCTCCAGGAGGCAATTTAGAAGGCATTCTCAGGAGGAGGACCTGTGCTGGAACACAGTTCAGGCAACAGACTTGGAGCACTTGTTTGATGCATGGATGACTGATCTTCCATTGGTATCGTTCACAAAACAAAATAAAACGTCTGGTTTTCTTACTTATATGCGAGCTTTCCAGAATAGTAGTTTACAGTTTTGTGGGGTTTTTTGATCTTGATTTGTTGTTTATTTTTCTCATGGCTCAGTGAATCTTTATTGCATGGAAAGTGGAACTTTAAATGGCTTGGGTGATTTCATGTATATTCAGGACATTTTTATGGCATGATGGCTGGTAGCTGGGAGTTAATTATCCCTTATTCAGAAGGGATAATCTATCAGAAGATACAACTTAATTTATAGCTTCTATAACTCTGTGGTTACCTATGTCAAAGATACAGAATAAGAAGAAAATAGTATGACTCTTGGTCTCTGAGATGTTTGGAGTAGATTCAGTTGTTCTGCTTTGGGAGGGCATTCAGGTTTATGAACCCAAAGCCTTCATAAGTGCAGGTAAGTGTTTCCCTGCAGAGTTTGTCTTCACAAATAAAAAAGTCACTCTGTCTGCACTCCTGATGGTATTTTCTACTGGACAACTTGGCTTTGGTGTACCAGCTTTCCTAGAGTTCTGAGCAGTCGCATAGAGACTGTGAATAATTTTAGCTATCTTGAGCATGGAAGTCAGAGTCCTTTAACCGCAAAAGGATCTAAGAGTTTCATGTTACTATACCGACTACTGCAGCACTGGGATGCTTCTGTACACATTTCTTTTCAGATTCTGCCTTTGAGTATTGCTGAAGAACTCGCTCCATTAAACTGCACTGTAATTATTATTTCTAGCAGTTAACCATCTTGAAAACGCATCAACACGACTTAGTAAATATAACACTTGAGAGGAATTTACAAATTAATCTTGGCATAAGACATATAATTTTAACATTGTAGTTTGTATGCCTGGTCCCTGCATAGTTATTTTCAACCTCCAGCTGATTAGCTGCTTTGTCTTGTGTGCAGAAACGGCCTGTTTAATGCAGTGGGAAGTCAAGTAGAAGCCAGCATTTGTTAATGGGTGCTTAGAACAGGCACAGTCAGACATTTAAAATTATTCTAACTAAGCAGTAATTCTCATTTATTTCTAAAGATAGAGAGATAACAACCCAATTACCTAGTTTTTTCACAGCCTATAATGAGTACAGTTAACATAAAAATGGTCTATAAATGTAATGGGCAACTTCTGTGGACACTGAGGCTGTAGCAAAAATGGCAAGCTGTACTCGAGTCTGTACAGTAACTTGCTCCTGTTGGATGCTTCCTTGACAAAATGCATTACTGTAAAATATCAGTATAAAACGCTGAGTACAAGGAATTTTTCAAGTATTGTCTCAGAGTTAGCAGTAGAGTTGAAAGTTCTTTCAAGAAAAAAAAACAACTTGCTTTTTAATCTGGATTAGCCATAGGTTGTTTTCTCTACATGGTATTCTGATTATACATTCAGCCTTGTAATATATGTCAGGATTTGTCTAATATCAGGCCAATTCTGTATGTGCAGCCTCGTAAGAATAGTTGGATCAGTTCTTTTAAATGTATAATTTACAGATAGGTGATACAGATTTAGCAAATCCCAGCATGTTAATACTCAGCTGAAAGGGGAAGGGCGTGCTGGAGTCCCAGAGCTGTCGTAGTGATTCTCAATCCATGATTCAGACATCAGCTGCTGCACACAGGAGGGAACTTTGTGCAGTTTGTCGGATGGAACCAGGAATGAGGCACTTCAGAATTTCAGGCTGATAGAATCCAAAGGACACTTCTCCCTCCTGATTTGTTCATGATAGGAAATTCTTTGTGACCATATTTTCATACAGTGCAGTAAATAAAACTGAGAAAGACGCGGCTAAGTTGCAGTGACCTGCCAAGACTGAAGCGGAGAAAATCATGAGCCATAAGAACAGTGTTTAGTAAAACACCAAGTTTTTTCTACTTTGCTTGTGCCCTAAAGAGTGAATCAACAAACGAAAAAGCCTGAGGCTTGAAGAACAAAGCCACGTCTTTCAAAGTGTGTTTTCATGATGGACTTTTGTTTCCATTTCTTCTATGCGAGCAGGCATTACAGTCCTCCCTCTTTCCAGTAAGAGACTTTTCCTTATCACAGACCTCCCAGTCATGAAAATGCTTTAATTATTTCAACAGTGCATCCATTTTAAAAGTACTTTTATTATATTATTAAGTACAATTAATAAAATTATAACTGCAACTGTGAAAGTAGCAGCAAGTTCTTTCTTGTGCATTAGAACACCATCTTAGGGACACGACTTTCCTAGGAATTTATGCCCTACCACACTCTTCCCTGCTTGATGATTTTATACAGCACCTTCTCTGCTGCCTTCTTTCCCCTTACAATGCTAACTGAGCAAATGGAGCAGTGTGGCTGATCCTGGGCTGCTTTTGTGTACTGGGGGGCCACTGTGCCTACTCTGGGACTAGTAGCCTGCCAAACAAAATCTGTATGTTCAATTTACCTGTTTGTAGGTCCATGGAAAGATGTATCTTTGCATTTCTAGGATCTAACTTGGGGCAATGTAAATTATTTTATTAAAAGGTGGTATTTTCATACATTACAGAAAGAAATATGATCTTTCCTAAGTATGCAATATTGGATCTTCATATTGGTCTTGGATTAAAAATTTCATTCCAGGTTAAACCTAAAGAATTCTAATCCTGTGGGTCTTCTAACTTTAGTTTGTTCAGGAAGTACTATTTAAAAGCAAGTGTTAAAAAAAGAAAAAAGAATTTTTGTTTCTGAACTCAATGTGAAGCCCTCAGTGAGGGGAGAAAGGCATGGAGCAGTCAGTCCATTGATGGAGGCCAGCAAAGTGAGCTGTACTCTTCTAAAATAGAAATTCTTATGCAGTAGAAGAGTACTCGGGTCTTTTGTTCAGAGAGGGTCACTGACAAGGTAGGTCAAAGTTTTAAATGAATCTCTTAGAGAGTGTATTCATATCTTATCCCATAAATCAATGTATCTTTCTTCACTAGTAGCTAAAGAGTAAAAATAGTGAAAATTAAAGTGTGAAATGGTTTGGGACTGACAGAATAGAAGCAGATGTAAGCAAAGAGCAAAGCTATTCCCCAAGAAATTTCAGATGTGAAGAACTGGACACATGAGTAAGTTTGGAAGCTGGCTGCAAGGCCAGATAAGTAAAGCAATTTTTTTGGTTTCTTAGCACATGTTTATCTGTTGGATGTACATCACTTATGCTCTGCAATGAATGTAAATAACTATTGAAATCTATGTCACAAGTCTGTGCTATATCAGTACTATCTTCTGCTTGCCGCCTTCTACATAACAAAGAAATTAAAGAGGGGAGAAAGTTACTAAATCCTATATACAACTTTAAAGTGAAAATGACAATTTGATGTTAAGGAGATAGTGCTTTGGTAAGGTGTTTCAGTGTTTCAAGGATAAGAACGGTAAAATACTCTACGTTCATATAACTTTCTTAGGTCAGACTTTTTCTGTAGAGCCACTTTCATGGATTTTGGGTTACATATGAGCTACAACTCAAGATCTACAGCACACTGCTGTTCAAGTTTACAGTCCTCACGTGTGCAATTCAACAATTGGCATTCAGGGTAGGGACCTACGCTGCCCCCCATTTAACAGCCTACATCAATCTAATCTTAGTGTTTTCCTAGTATTTTCATCAGTGTTCTTATGGAACGGGCTCTGAGCATACTTCATTTTGTCCTGCTTTGGGCGAGAACAGAACTAATTGTGTTCAGTGTTTTTACTTTCCAGCTCCATTCCTCTAACTCACTGCCCTGTCTGCAGTCAGCAGCCTGTTTCCCCAGACAGTGTCTGCTGCCAGCAGTGAGAACACCCCATGGTCAGAGTTCCTACCAAGGGTTGGGGTGCAGACCAAGGCCACTGCTGGATCTCGTGCACCACACTGGGGGGTGCAGGAAAGGGAAAGGCGGCACCTGCGAGGAGGAGGGGACAGGGCAGGTGACCCCACACTGACCAGAGAGGGATTCCAGCCCAGAGATGTCATATTTCGTATATAGCTGAGGTATCTGGAGGGTCTGTAGCTCTCACTGGGGGCTCCTGGACACTTCTCCCCTCTTGGCCTGCTTTGCCAGCTTTGCTCAGCTTGGCTCAGGTTCTTTCAGTTCCTTCCTCAGAGCATCCCAGGAGGACTCTGTCCATTCTGCCTTCAACCCCAGTCTGTGTGTCCTGAACCCAGTATCAGAATCCAGCTCCTGAACACAGCTCCCATCTGCTGTGGGGCCCAGCCTGAGACTGCCCCAGTGCCTGCTCCACAGCATCAGTGGTGATGAAATTACCATCAGGGGGTTGGGTTCCATACTGGTTCTGTATATATTTGTATATATTCCTTTTTTATAATTACTATTTTCATCCAAGCTGTTCTGGTTTCCTTTTCTAATGGCTGAGTCTCTCTCCCTTATTCTGTTTTTCTTCCCCTTCGGGGAGGAAGGAGGGTTAACAGAGAGCATCTGTTACTGGTCTAAGGGGCTGCCGTGACCCTAAACTGTGACACATTTAAAAAAATAATAATTCCAGCTCCTCAAAATTCAAGCTCAGGTATTTTTATTACTTAAGCAGGAACTAGTTGCACAGTTGCATGTATAATGTGATAGTAGATGACACACGAGTCTGGCTGGAATGGGTCTGGAACTTTGACCTCTAGGTTAAGTTATTGCAGTATGGGTTTTGGTTTGCTGTATGGATTTGTTACTGGTTTTTTTTAGAGATGGTGATTATTACTAGACGCTACTCTGGAAGGGAATAAAGGATATAGCTGCTAACAGGATGTAGCTGGCATTATATAGCCAGTATGCAAATAATGTCATTGTTCTAAGCAGTCCTATATAGTTACAGGTCTGGAAGTTCCAGATTAAGGCAGCAGGCTCCTGATGACTGTGCATCTGCAAAGGAAGAGCAGGAGAGACAAAGAATTGAACAATAAACCTCACAATTAATCTTACTCATAGTTTCTGTTTGCCCCTTGTTGCTTAGGCCCTGAAATGCAAAGCTTGTAAAGTGGCCTGAAAGTTTCTGCTAGCTTTTTGCTTTTTTTTTTTTTTTTTTTTTTTTTTTTTTTTTTTTTTTTTTTTATTATTGTTATTATTTTCCTCTTTTCTTCTTTCAAAAGGAATGAAAGCTGTCCAGAGCAGCTGAAACAGCACAGGTAGTGCTGGGTTAAGAGCTGGACTCAATTATCCTTTGTCTTTTCCAACCTACTTGGTTTTATGATTCTATGCTTTGATAATTCTTATAGTTGTGTATTCAGTTCAGAAGTAGAGGAACTTCTGAGGGCAAAGCCTTTGTTTTGGGACATGACTCATGATAACATTTTTGCTTTCTCCTCTTCTTTCTATGTTTTTGTGTGTGTTACCAAAAATAAGTATTAGTAAGCTAGAAATGCTTGCAGCTCTCTTAAGAAAAGTGTATTGCTTTCATGGCATTGTGCATGCGTAGATACTTAAAACTGGGAGTACTAGAAGTGGATGGAAAGACACTCCATTTATTAAGGTTATATTAATGCCAGAAGGCTAACCGGAGTGAGGAGTCAGGAATTTTACTTTCATCACTGAATGGTAGGTGGAGTCAGAATACTATCAATATATCTAGAGCACAACTCTAAAGTAAAATTTTCTGGGCATACAGTGCTGTTTTAAAGTGACTTCTCTGCTCTTGCAAATAGGTTAAGACACAGTAAAGACATGGCCATTTAGCCCATGGTCCCCAGAGGAAGGCAACTGTGCTAGATTTTACTTAGTTGATGGTATCAGGGTTACTCTGAAACCATCTGATCCCCTTTTGGCTCAATTTATTTAATAGTGATTCTACAGTGATTATCTCATTTCTTAGGGAAATGCTAAATGAGAATTGTCCAAGGGAGATGATGGTCCATGGAGCATTGGAGAACCAAAGAGCCAAAAGACTTGGACACATCTGACTTTACTTATGACATACACTGCAGTGTCTGTCTGTTGTAGCCACTTCATCTTCCCTTTTTAATTTTCCCTCGTATGCAAAGTTGTGCATCACCAAGCCTCTTAATAATAAATCAGCCACAAAAAATGCAAATTATCAGTTAATGCTTTTTTCCTTGTTAATTTTATTTACGTTCAGCTTCAGTGTGGTCCCACCTTACTCATGGAAGGTCCAATGATACATAGAAAAACTGAATGTGGATTGAGTCTTGCTGTGATTCGCTCTAATATAATAATTCTGCTAAAGTATGAGTAATAATTGTTGATTTCAAATTTAAAAAGTATTTCTGAGGGAAAAAAAAAAGAAGTTTTAACTATTTTTTTTGTTAGGACTTACCTAAGCTTTCTACTTTTCATCTGGTGTTAAATTGAAGATAGATTAACAATTGCCCTTTCTGTTATAAGAATCCTATGATTTTTAATCAATAGGAGATGAAGAAAGAAAAAAAAGACTTAATTTAGAATCTATAGAGGTTATTCCAAACCCAAGAATAGTATCAGATGAAAGTGTCCAAGTACTGTCAGCAAACACTCTGAAAACAACTCAGAAACAGGGCATTTGGAGTAGAGAACACAGACTGCACCATAGGCTAAACTAAAGCCCAAGGTGTCAGTTTAGGGAGGAGCTGGAGAGTTCTGAAGCTGAAAATGAAAAGCCTGAATACGATGTGAAACAAAGAATGACAAAACCAGGTGTGAAGGGCAGGGATGTGGCAGCTGTATTCCCAAAAAAACGCAGAAGAACACAGGATGACAAGCAGGAAAAGGGGTAATGTCAAAACCATCTACTAATGTTTCAGGATCAGAGAGAGAAGCAAAATGGATTTAGAGAACAATGTGAAGATAAACCAGAAAGGATTTAGCGATAGCTTAGCTAAAGGAGAAATAGGTTTGAATGTTCTGATGATGGAAGAAAATAAAAGTTTGACAGAATGGGAAGAGATCTAACAAAGTTGAAATACTTTTTTTTGTTAGTTAGCTGGAGGTGACAAGGCACACCTTCGATTCTACTGCTAAAAATGGGAGCTGTGAGTACAGCCAGCAGAGATTTATATCACTCAGAGGCAAAAATGACTTTTGGAAATACTGAGAATAGGTGATGTCATTTATCTGAAAGAGACAAAGTGCACAAAAAGAGCTGCCCTTGAGACTGCAGGAGAAGGAAATATGTCTTTTATCTGCTTATTCAAAGAGAGGAGGAGGAGTTACTACTTTTCCTTTCTTCTTTGGCATTATATAGATGGATAGGTGCAATCATCAGAAAGATGTTAAAAACATTAAGATCAGACTTGGACCTTGTCATTGGCTTTCTGGTTGCATAGATAAATTCTGTGAAGGAAAACGGAAAGTATACTGTAGATTCAAAGGGTTTAGAACTAGTGGAGCTACAGGAATTACTTTGCTATACAAAAGACTGAAAAAGTTTTGGAGGAAGGTTCACTGGAACAGGTTTGGTAGTGAAGATGAGAGACTGAAATTCAGAGAAGAGACAGTGTGGCAAGTGTTGTGGGCTAACTCTACTGCATGTGAAATTCAGGATAAGCTCAGTATTTCTCAGCACTGTGAACCAAGTTGAGTTTTAATGACCAAAAATGTGAAGCAAAAATAAATTTCCTCTCATAGAGAGCATGAAAAGTGACTCCTGTGGCTGCTTCCACTTGACTGAGAGTAAGTCTGCAGCCACTGTAGGCAAGAAGTCAGATACGGTGCCATGGCAACTGCGATGAGACTTAGCAAGTCTGTCTCTTCTTTGCCTTCTCTTGTCANATTTGCTTGCTTTGCTAATAAGTGAATAAAAATGAGGAAAATTGTATAAATTGGTAGACAAAGGTAAGACCTCACATAGGGATTATATCACACATGTTAAAGGTACTAACAGCAAAGTTGACTGTCTTCAATGGGCAGATGAAAAGGCATGTTTCTGTTTTCTGAATAAATATTTTACTGTCTAGAAGTCCAGCAGTAAGAGCTATTATTACAGATTGATTTAAGGATACAGGTAAGGAAGCACTTAAGGATATCTATTTACTTCATGTTGGCAGCTTCATATGATACAGTCCATTAGTTTTCAGAGGCCCCAGTGAAGTTCGAGATACTTTAAAGCAAAAAGGAGTTTTTCATGTTGATTTGTAAAGCTTTTTGTGCCTAGGGCCTTGACTACTTCAGGCGCTTAATATCTGTCTTTGTGCCACCACCTCATAGGGGCATCATTCACCGAAGAAACTTGAATGACTTCAGTAAAAGACCTAAAAGACATCTTCTCCTGATCCAAGAGCTCAAATGCCAGAGAACCTACTACAGACCTTATTTGCTGTGGTTAATTATTTTCACTTTTAAATCTTGAGCTTCCAGCTGTTGAATTGATTATGGTCTGCTGTATAAGATTGTAGCCCATCAGAGTCAAAATCAATCCAAGAGAGGTTGGTGATTAAATTCTCTTTTAACACACTGGATGAAGGATCAAGTAAGTGTTTTTAGAACTGCTTATTCTAAAAATAGTATTTAGTTGAACTAAGCACTGTATATTTAACCGTGAACATATTTTTACCTGTTTCCCACTATTCTTGTGCTTAATTTCCTTCCATTTTTTGAGGGAAGCAGATAAATTTTTATTTTTTTTTTGTCTGGAAGAGATTAATAGCTAAAGGCAACTGGTTTTTTACAGTTTTGTTGATGGCAGATAAACAGACTATATATTAGCTAATTTTTGGTGCAAAGAATATTAATGTATTATGATGATGTAAAGGAGTAGTATGGTTGTACAATCTGAGCATGTGAACATCTATCTGTCCCATCATTTTTAATGTGCTTAAGGTTTTAAAGTATGTCTTATTTTGTGAACTGAAGCAAGAATAAATACTTTGTTGATAGAATAACTGCAGTTCACAATACCAAACTAAATGTGGGTTGATTTTACCAATTTTGGAATGAAAATATTCAGTATGAAAGTTCTTAGAGCAGCTTTCCAGTTCTAAAGCACTTTGGTAAACCTGGACAGAAAAATAGCAGTAGCAGAACTAAGTGAGATTTTACGTTTTTGCAGCATATCTGAGCAATCAGACCTCTGTGGTTTAATATGCATAATCTAGTAAATGGTTTAATGAGATCTGGAGCTATTGGCTTTAAAGATTGATAGTACACTAGTGAACAGCCCTGCAGACTTCAGGCTTACAATGAAAATTAGCTTCCTCTTTAAATACTTCAACTTCTTGGATAGAATTTATGAATTCCCTAAATATAAGCAGGTACCAAAATTCATTATATATTATAGTCCTCTTTTCTTCTGTATTTAGCTCTATCTCATTAAGCAGATTATATGGTTTCCTCTCATAATTAAATGCAGATCAAATACTATATTGCAATATTATATTCATAACATAAGAAATTACACCTCTTCAGCTGCCTTTCTGAAATTCTTAGACAGAAGAGCTACTCTGACACTGCTTTGTTTGTTTTGTGGTTTGTTTTTTTTTCTGAAGCATCTGGTCAATATAAAAACAATAACTTCTCCTTATAGATGTGCTAGTATAGTCAGAAATATTACAGAATAAATGTGCTCTGTTCTTTCCCACTTGAATTCCATTTAAAGGTAATTCTTTCTTTGCCTATTTTATACTTTCAGTCTTTGGGTAATACTGATGTCCTTCAAAGTTTTCTGTTGTATGGGTTATCTGGACACTGGCAAACTTACGTATTAGTAGAGGTCAGGGAACAGAGGAAAAAAAAACTTACATCTATTAGAGTCTTATATATTAATTCATTAAGTATTTATTTGATAACAAAATAAATTTTCTATTTCCACTTGGTACTTAGGGTCAAACCAATCTATGAGAATTGCTTTGTGGACTCAAACCTTTCTTCTTATTAACTTGCAGAGTCACAAATGTAAATTCAACCCATTTAACATCAATCCCATAACTAAGTTAAGGCTTCCTACAGAAGTGAGAGGGATTAGCCCAGGGGTCTCCACTGAGCTCAATGTAACAAAAATGACAAAAATGCTCATTGTAACTTGGTCCTGTATCTTTGGAGTTTAGTAGGCAAATGTACATAATTTCCACAAGTTTGGCTTAGGTATGATTTAAGTATAAACAAACTAAGTTTATGTTATTAGTTATCTCAAACTGTATCCTAGAGAGATTGATTTGGATAATACTGCCCCTAATTCTGATTTATCTGGTTTCAAACTGAGTCCTTAATTGCATGATTTCTAAGAGTAAAATTCTGTTTCTCAACTCTAAGTGTAAGCAGAGGTGAGAAGAAAGCTAGTTTACTATTGCACATATAAAAAACCAGTACCCATTATGCATATGTGCTCTGTTCTGCTCAACTCTTTTTAACTTTTTCCCATCCTACATGGTTGTGGAGTAGTGGAAATTAGCCCAATCTGTTATGAGTGCTGGAGTCAAGCTACAGCATTTTCTCAAAAAGAAAATGCAGGAGAAAAAGCGGGAATCATGTTACTGCTGTGTACCTGAGCAGCTTCATTAAGCCTAGCCCTTATGAACCCCCTAGTTATGGCAGTTGATCAAACTGAATTTAAAATACGTACCTCTTCCCAAAAGCCATATCAGCATGCCCTATTTTGGCTGTCGTTATGAAAAAGGAGAAAGCTTTCCTCAAAATAAGACTATCTTTCCACCCATCCCCAAAAGCTGAAAGAAGCTTAATGTATTGTATGCTTTCACTGTGGTTGGAAAAGTGTCACAATGCACAAAAATGGGTTTCCCCAATTAGGATCTTAATCTGTAATTTCTCCCCAAAATTAATCATTGCACGTGCAGTCCTACTCAACAAAGACTCACGACAACAAAATAGCCAAAACTTAGTGTGGGAGGTAGAAAGTGGCTGAATTTGAGGTCACATGAGAATAGTTATAGATTTCAGCTGAAAAGACTGCTCTGTAAAGACCAAGGTCAGCTTAACTCCACTAGAGCCATACAAAACAGCACTGTGAAATGCTTGTTGCAGTGAATTGCTGTATGTGGAAGATGCATTACTTTTTGTGAAAACATGCATTAGTGTTGGTAAGTGTTATCACTTAAAGTACATTCCCTGCTCTGCCCAGCTGACGATAGGATTTCTGAAAAGGCTTAGCA
Source organism: Chloroceryle aenea (assembly GCA_013399075.1). Lineage (NCBI taxonomy): Eukaryota > Metazoa > Chordata > Aves > Coraciiformes > Cerylidae > Chloroceryle > Chloroceryle aenea. Next base: position 16,194 of record VWZY01001272.1, on the reverse strand, counting down.
AAGTACAAAATATAATCAATGATTTGTAGTTATGTGGGGTTTTTTTCTGAGAGGGCAAGCCTTAGGAATGATGAAGTACTTGCATCTTTGTTTTGCAAGGCCTTGCAGACTATGCTGACTATGCTATGGTTCCATATCCTTTTCTGGCAGTAAGACTAGAAAGAGAAGAGAATCACCTGATTTAATTGTTTTTCTTACAGCACTGAAATGGGAAGGAATTTTCTCCTAGTTCCAGTCTGTCTGGCAGCCTTAATTCCCCTGTAGTTGGAGATCTAGAACCTGCTTTGATTCCAGATTTGATGCTTCTCATCTTTTTGCCATACTTCCATTTTTTATAGCTATTGCAATAGTAGAAGCTCTTAGGATCTAGACTAGTATTATTCTGGGCACCAGTATCATTATTTGGGGCACACTGTAAACAAGAACAAGCATTAGCTTCCACACCAAGAAATCTTAAAATGCAATCTGCTCTTCTGGAAGCTTTTCAGTTCTGTAGACTGTGTCTGTGTTAGCGAATAACGTGGAGCAGTGGATGTGATTCTGCAGAAACAAACAGGTAGTGCTGCAGGCTCAATGTACTCACTATATGTGTTTTGAAGGGGTGGGGTTTACCTCAGACTAGCTAAGACCTCATTCTGTGAACTAGATGCCCATTAATGGTTGATGTGCACTTCCAATTTAGTTTCATCTTAAACTAGCCTAGTTAGTGGACAGCAAGTGGTCTGTGATACCAACCAAAGCAGATAAAGGGAGTTTTGGTTCACAAGTACATTCCTGAGAAAAATAGCACACCCATGTCTTTTTGTATAAAACGTGCTGTTGTAGTAGTGCAAACATGTTATCTGTGTCTAAGAAGTTCATATCTTGAGTGACTAATGAATATTCACATATCTGAATGGAATCCAATTGAAACAAATAGCTTAATATCTTCCAGTCAATCCTGTGTTTCTCTTATTTTCTTTGCCCAAAGCATAGACCTTAAAGAATTACAAGATAACACCCAAAGCTTCTTTGTGTATGATAGTGACTATTTTGAGCAAAACTCTGGTCACACTGTTAGAGCAGAGGGCTGGAACTCACAAACAAGCATTTCCTTTTGTACTTTTTTTGCCCCATGCTGCCCAAAAACTTTAACAAAATATTGGAGACTGTCCCCCAAACCCTCCACTACTCAACACATAGCTTAGTGGTTAAAGGCTCAACATTTTTAAACTGGGATATCTTCAACCTTTTTAACCTAACAGCAGATGATAATAAACCATAAGACCTAAAATTGAGTTGAAATAGCAGTATATAGTAAAAGAAGGATATCAAACCAGCCAGCTTATGTTAAACATAATGAAACAGTGCATAAACTTGTTGTGTAACTAGAATAAACTTGCACAAGAAAATATTTCCAATGCTCTTAATGTCTCCTTTTAGTAATTATTGGACATTACAGAAAAAATAGAACAGTATCTTCATGTAAAATCACTTGTAACTTAGGACAAAATTCCCAAACAAGTCAGCATAGAGGGATTGTTTGTGGGGAATGAGGATATATAGATAGGTTTCTTTGTTAAGAAATAATGCTTCGGCTCTACCACTGTTATTATCGTATGATTCAGGATAACTGGCCTGTCTGCTGGTCTTGTGTACCCAAGTATCCTGGTGAAATGTGAAAAGCTACACAAAAGCCTCAAACAAATCATCATAGTAATTGTTTTGCTAATGCTGCAGCAGAAGCTGGATCGAAGAACAGAAGCAGCAGACAGAGTCTCCGCTGTTTTACCTCTGTGAGGCAAAAAGTAATTAGAAGTTGGAAAAAGAGACAGTGACTGGGCTTACACTGGAAATTATCAACAGTTCTCTCTTTGTATGGCTACAGATACAAGGCCAACAAGAAGTGAGAACTCATGATAGTATTTACCAAAATGCAGGCTGTTTCCATGTGTTCTGTATTTACTGTTGCTACACCAATGGAACTATTGCAAGACTGTTGGTTTGTAAAATGAGACTTTCATTTTACCATCTTTTTACTTAAGTAAACTTGATGTTCTATTGATAATGTATTAAGGATAAAATTATCTTCTTTAATATAAAAAACCTCAAATTGATACATATTCGCTTCAAATGGTAAAATGTGGTTTTAGCCATTATAGATACAAATGCTTACAAAGCTCGTTATACTTCAGAAACAAAGCTGAAAGTAAAAATATATGACAAGGTACAACATGGTTATATAGATATATATTTTTTTAAGTACAGTATCATCGAGTGAATTAGGGAAATTTCTTGTTAACATTTCAATATTGAGGTCAACATTGCTCCTATGTCTACCCACTAGCCACTTGCAGAATGGAGCTCATTACTGGTTCCCTCAGGAAGCGCAGTCAGCTCTGTTAAATAAATTGCAACAGTATGGTTTTAAATTGTCTGGTACAACTTAACACCTACTCTTGTAGTTAATGTAGGGTTCAGTAATTTGTAAAAAAAAAAAAAAAAAAAGGTAAGAAAGCTTTTGGGGAACTCGTACTTCAAATGGCTCAAATTATGTCTGGTGGGAGCTCTGCAAAGTTTGATGTTTTTTTTTTAGTATATGTCAGCTACTCAGAAACATTTCTGAGGCATAAGTATACCTGTTCAATTTAGTAAAGATTTCATAGGCATACTTTGGAAATTTTGAGGAAGAATGAGAAAGGAGTTAACTAGCTAGTGATGAAATACAAGTTCCCCCTGTAAGTCACCTTTTTTCATTGAAGAAAAAAACAACAGAAAACCATACAGAAAACCACACAAAACAAACAAACAAACTCTAACACCTCAAGTTTTGGATTGAATGTAGAATAAAAATGTTTCTGATATCTCAAAAACATCTTTATTTCCAGTGTACCCTATTGAGAACGTATTGAGACATAGTCTGGTAAATCGGTGGCAATGGCACAGAAATGCCCATAATCACACCATGGCAAAGCCTGGGAAACCACAAATCAAGCCTGTAATGGAAACTGACAGGAAATCTGGGGTATGTAATTTTTGTTGTGTATTCCAAGTTTAATTTTAGTAGGTAATATGGAATTAAAAACGTTAATGAAGATTATGAGATTAGAAGGGTAAAAATCTACAACAGCTCCCATGGATATTACAGCAAAGATCCTTCCATGTACCCAAGGAGATAGCCCCATACCATGTGTCAAATACTCTTCAAGATAGATGTAATTTTTATTTTGGTTTAATTGGTTTTCATTTTATATATATAATGGATTTTTTGTAAGGAAGAAACAGTTCTTCAGAGCCTTTAAAATGGATGAAGGGGGAAGGTGAGTGCATAATTCATGTACCAGTCTCAGCCCACCATCCTGCACAAAAGGAAAGCTTAAAAGGAAAAAAAAAGAAGTCCCAACATTTGTGAAGTTTAAAAGAAGGGGCTGGGATGTTAAATAAAGAAGAAATAAAACTTCTCTTCCACAGGTTGAACTCTGAAGTGTTAGGTAAGTATAAAGGAAAAACATCCTGAAATGCATGAGGGAATTTTGACCAAGGCAGTGGAAGCTTCATGGTTAGGAGTGACAATACCAAAATATAACTGCAACATGGCACACTGTTCTTGCAAAGCTGTAACGAACTGCTGTCCTAACAATCTTTTACTGTACAGTTGCTGCTTGAAATTCTACCTAGTACAGAGCTCTTTGTTGATCTTGACATTTTGTTTCTTTTTAATCTTGTCTACTGTAAGACTACAGGAAAAGTTGCAAAGGAATTACAGGAAAAGAAATGTATGTTTCAGGTTCTCTGTGGGAGACTGGAGCAGGCTGCCAGGCAGAAGTTACAAAAGAACCCTCGCTATTTGGGATGCTTTGGGAGTGTGGAGCAGCTGAGGAACAGGGAATTACCATTATACAAGCCTTCTAGTTCCTGGCTGAATGGGACAGATTTCTTGTAGAAATTGAAATTATGAGATAATGTAAATCCTTAATCCATATGACAAAAGAAGTGTCATAGTGAAGTGGGAAAAGGCACCCCACGTAAGAACTCTGACAGGATGAACCCAAGAGGGCAAGCTGCCCCAGGTGTCTGTGGGGTGCCTCAAATGAAGTGCAGGTGAGTTAAATTGGTTTAGTAACAAAAAAACAGGCACACAGAAACTGGAATATGCAGTTCTGACTTGTAGGGACAAGGAAAGGAGATGCATGGTGCTGGGCCAACAAATGTCTTGTCTTCTCTCCACCTGATGCCATCCAAGGTACGTAGCATCAACTCCTCTGCAGTGGGATGCAGTCAGGTAACAAATTATGCCAGGTGGGTTATCCCACTGCTTTGAAAAGCAGACTTCATGGGGAAGAGCAAAGAGTGATCCTGCCAGGGTACTTGGTGGATTCAGTTCATTCTTGAATACTTGTTTCTTCAATCTTAAGAAGGAAGAAAAAAGGCAAAATGAATGGAGAGTGAGTCCTTCCTTTGGCAAAGAAATTCTTGCTCAGTCCTGGAGTGGGCAAGATTGATACAAATCTTTTTTTGATTAGCATGTGTATGTTATTTATTCTCTTTTTCTCTATAGTGCTTTTGTCCTAAACTTGTTATTTTGCTTTCCAAAAGTGAGGCAGTGATCAGCTGGTTTACTCTTCTCCTCTGAGGAAGAGTTCTGCAGGTGCTGAATTGCACTCAGAACAGAGAAGAATGATCACTGTCATTTACAAGAAGGCTTCAGGTCAACACCCTGCCGAGAAAGAGAAGGAACAGGTTCTGATCAGAGAAAGATAACTGCTTCTATCTGAAAGTTAAACAGGTGCCCTTGAGGGGAGACTGCCCAGGGATCATGGGTTCAATCAGCTCCAGAGATGTGATAATCACTAGATAGAATCACAGAATCATTAGGGCTGGAAAGGACCTCTAGGATCATCGAGTCCAACCTTCATCCTAACATTGCTCTGACCATTAGACCAGAGCCTCAAGTGCTATGTCCACTCATTTTCTAAACCACGCCAGGGATGATGACTCCACCACCTCCCTGGGCAGCCTGTTCCAGTGCATAACCACTCTCTCAGTGAAGATTTTCTTCCTAATATCCAACCTAAACCTCCCCTGATGCAACTTGAGGCCATTTCCTCTCAGTTTACCATTAGTAATTTGGGAGAAGAGACCAACACCAGCCTCGCTACAACCTCCTTTTAGGTAGTTGTAGAGGAGGTTGTAGAGGAGAAGATGGGTCATTTACCTAAGTAGTCTAGAGGCAACAATAACTGTTCATTACTGCAGAGCTATCAAGATGGTTCTTTTTCCTTTTTTTTCCTTTTTTTTCCTTTTTTTTTCTTTTTTTTGTTTTTTTTCACCATATCAGGAATTCTGGATGTGAAAACTGTTTCTCAGACAATTAGCCTCTGGTAATGAAATGTAACCAAATATATTCTGCACACTGAAAGCAAACACTTGGCTCTCCACATATTTCTGTGACAATCAAAGAAATATTTCAGCCTGAAATGCATTATCAAGACTGACTCAAATACCAGCAATAACATGTTTTGTTGTATAACATTTTAAAGCTGATTTTCTACAGATGTTTTAGTTGTAACCCTT
>VWZY01001272.1:0-10184 GCA_013399075.1 Chloroceryle aenea | reverse complement strand
TTCCTTCCCTTCCCTGTGCATATAGAGAGCAAAACAGAAAAGCTATTAACTAGCTCTTAAATAAGGTGGAACAATGAGCTTGGTTATAAGTAGTGTTTATATGTAGTACTGAAGAAGAAAAATATCTACAGTCTACAGCTATTAACACAAATGATTTCCACTCATGGATTTGGAAAGTTCTTAGTCCAGATTAACCTGCCTTCCTGTATTTGAGTGAGTAATGACACAGGAGATTGATAGTCTTTCCTTCTGAGTATGGGAGTAACAGGAGAAGAAAGATGGGCATTCAAATCATTGTCATCAAGAAGAGTAGACTCATGCCAAAGATATCTGGAAGTTCAAACTGCCTGAGATACAGCCCTGCACAATAGTCAAAACAAGTTATTTAAAGCTGCATGGTGAAAGAGGACAGGTTATAGAGGCCAGACATTAAAGAGAGAGCTGCTCCTGTGTTGATAAGACTGATCTGTTCACTTACACATTCTGCTGGGATGTAGAAGACCCATATTCAGTTTGAGGTTTTACAAAGCCTCTTTGGACAGTTAATCTTTCAAGCTTTTCTGTGGTTTGTATAGGAGAAATTGGTGTAATAGTTCTCTTGCTCATGGCCATGTGCTGGTAACCAACAGAAAACATCACTGCCAAGCTGGTCTTACTCCATGCTCCATCATGGATCATTCAGAGAAACAAGAATGGATTTTTTCTATCTGTAAGCTTTGCTTATGAAATGTGTTCTCACTGAAACCCATTAATCAAAACAAACTTTGACACATGGCTGTTTGCTTGAGCTAGTGTTTACTGAACTCAGCAGAAATCTTTCACAGGGTGTTTAATGTCTTCCTCTCTGGATGTGATGCTTTGTGGACAGTGGACCAGCTGAGGCAGAGTAAAATCCCTTGGGATGAGTATTAAGGCAACAATGATCACAAAAAATTAATCTGAAGGATTAAATAGTTTGTAGTTTATGCTTGTAGTCCTCATAACCCTACAGTTGAGACAGTGTTAATGTAAGTATTGCTGCAGCCATGATGATTCAAAGGCATAAGGGAAACAAGGTTAAGCTCTAAATCAACTTTAAATGCATTTATTCTTACCTTTATTACATTTATCCCCATAGTCTGTAGAATAAAGTGCCCAAGAAGCTGAACACTGACCCAATAAATCTTCCTATTTCATCAGGCAAAGCAATTGAATTTTGAAGTTATGTGCCATTGTTTGAACTTCTGGAGTTCTTTGCTCAAGACATAATCTTTATTAGATAACATTGCCTTGAATTTGCCATAATTTCAAAATAAACTGATAACAATAACATAAATACTGTCTGTAGATAAAGAACAGAAGCAGGAGGAGCATGTGGTGCAAGAAAGGCTGTGTCCAGCTGTAGGCAACCCAGCTCTGTTCCAGGACAAGTAGTGGTTGTCTTAGCAGCTTGTTTGTTGAGAAGAACTCAGCACGAAAAAGTCTGAGTGGTCAGATTCAAGGTCTGGGGACACCAATGTCATCTCCATGCAAACTTAATGTCCAAAGTTGTGGTCAATGCTGAAGGAATCCAGGGAGTTAGTTCCTAAAATTGCAGATTTTTGTTTTGATAGGAATGAGGAAGATTTCTGGGTTTGCTTCTCCTGGAAGGAAAAAAAAAAAAAAAGAAAAAATTAGCCTCCTTTTTCTCCCACTCCAGTTCTGTGATTCACATATCCTGAGTTATTTTATTATAAAGAAAAGCAACGTGGTTAACTTCTCTAGTTATCATTTTGATGTATTCCACCTCTTTTCACATCAAATGCTTATTTAGTAAATACCTTGAGAACAATTTGTAATTAGAAGGACAAATTCAATACATCCACAGAGTGTTTTCAGAGGATTTATTATGATCTACTTGTTTTATCTTTCCATTAATATTTTCTGGACTAATTTTTTTTGCATCTAAAATAAATTAGCTAATGAACCTGGAATGAAAAGTGGGATTTAGACCTCAAGACCAAAATTCCTGAAAAGTCTGTAAATTCTACAGATATGGGACTTTCATGAATGAAGAAAGGAGTGGCACACAAGACGTCTTCAGGTAAGACACTTCCCATAGCATGAGCAGTAAGTGAAAATGTGTCTTGAAAATTTGTCTCTCACTTGATATTTATTCTACTATCCATTATGTGTTGTCTTTTAGACTGTATTTTCTATACTGTAGTATTGCACAATAATAAATGATTCAGAAAATTAATATAATGAAATAGAGATTACTTATGACTTCTCTAGTTTGTACAGATAAGAGATGTTATCAGGATAATCTATGTTACTTTGGACATGACCACACTTAGAGTTCATTACTAGCAACATCTCTGCTGTGTAGGTTTTGTACCAGCTAAGTTGCTTAGCAACCTTAACTCGAGGATAATGATGTCTTGCTGCCTGTGATTAAATAATGTCTTTTTTCCCCGTATTCTGTTTATGATATATCTAGCTTACTTATTTTCTTGTTTGCAAACTCTGTTCCTCATTTTTCATTCCAAATATAGCAAGGTATAGATATATTCCTTGAATAGTTTTGTATTTAAAATTCACAACAGTCACCTACTCGAGTGAATGCAAATAGCACAATAGTATTACAAAAAACCCCACACTGTGCAGTAATGCGAAGAACAGAAAATGGAGAAGCAGTCTATAGAACTACTCTTGATACCACTGAATCAATCCTTAAAACCTTTTCAGCAGAAGTGCTTTGCTAATAACCGTGGATAATGCTCTAGCTGTACTATTTAATTCTTCTGTTATATAAATAAATAGAAAGCTATGGGACTTGCCCATATGCAATACTGTACTTTGGACCTGGTCCAGAAAAGTGAAATACTATGCTTTAAGTGGCAGCAAATGTCTCTTGTTACTCTTAGTAGATGGGGCAATTAGTTTAATAGTATTTACAGAAGAGTGTTGGGCCTCAACATTAACAGTATTCTGAGCTAATATCTAAAGGAGGGCGCACATTAAAATGGGTATTTGGTGACACTATCTATTTAATATATTTCACTTGATTCTGTTAATTCCTACAGAGCTTATCCCCATGGTTACCGTGACAGAAAATTAATCAAACAGAAAAACTTTGAAATTAATCCATCCTGAATAATATTCCAATGGAATCTAGAGTCTCATTTAAGCATTGGGGCATGGGTAGGAGTGACAGCTCTTTAGCTAATAATATAACCCATGCCTGCTGGAAGGTGGGATTCTGTCCCGGGATTTGGTGACTCTGTAATAAATTACTTTAGAGACTGTAGAAAGTGGTGGGTGGGTTTGAAATGGAGGACTAGATAGGAGCTACTGGTGCAAATTGCATGCTCCCACTAGGCTGGAATCAAATCAGGAATATTTCATGGTGTAGAGATTTGTAACTGAAGTATTAATATTGGTATGGATGCAACATAAATTGAAATACTTCTATGTAACAACACCAAAAGTTCCAGCGAAGTAAGTGTTACAGGACTGGGACTTGTATTGAATTCTCAGGACACTGTAGCCAGTAATACCATTGAGGATATACTGTTTAAATCTCTGATAAGAGCATAGCACTGATGCTTCCTCAGTGCAAGACCCTCCATCCAAAACCCAAGAGGATGGCAACAAGTTGCAGCCTATCACATGCCAGTCCTTTCCTTTTTCCCCAAATGGAAAGCATACATTTAAAAACAGAACAAAAACAAAAAAAACAAAAAACAAACAAACAAACAAAAAAATAAAAAAAAAAAAAAAAAAAAAAAAAAAAAAAAAAAAAAAAAAAAAAAAAAAAAAAAAAAAAAAAAAAAAAAAAACAAAAAAAAAAAAACAAAAAAACCCCAGACAATGTATAGAGAGCTTAGCTAAGGCTTATGGGGCTACTGGGGTCAGAAAGCAAAACACCACATTCTTAAATGCGTAAATGGCTTGTCTTTGTGCTTCATTACTAATTTCACTCTTAAATTCAGCTATCTTCGTCCAAAAGATGTGGACAACCCCTGTAGTGTGGCATTTAACTACCATTTTGAAGAGCTTCTAATATATCAAGTTGCTTACAGTTCCCTGTTTATTTTTATTTCAGCAATTATAATTACTTAGAAATACAATAATTCTATCTAACCAAGCATTTGGAGTAAGCTTTTAGTTACTGAACTAGACTGACTTCAACTACGGCCTTGGGTATATGATGATGTTGCCAAAAGCAGGAGGGGAAAGTATCTGCAACATGCAGTTATATTAATGTCTATAGTGATCTTATTGTTACAGTAGTTTCTTTAGACCTCTGATGCAAAATCCCAGCATTTGTGCAATTAATTCCTGAAGGATCTGTCTGGTGTTTCTTGAATATTTTTGTGAAAAATACTTGAAAAATTGATGCATTACCTCAGTATAAGTTGGAAGTTGTCCCATGTAGGATATAGTCCCTCTACATGAAGCATTTGTTTCAAACATCTACCTTTCAGATGTGTAATAAATCTGAGATTGTGGTTGGATTGTGAAACCCTGTCATCCTGTTGTTGCCATAGCTGCCATAGGATCTGAAGGAAATTAAAAATGTAGTTCTTCACAAGGAAAATCATGTAACCAAAACACAAAACCTTGATAAGAGCAATACCAATGCATAATAGGAATAAAGTAAGGTCAATTAAAATACCCTTTGGAGTGACAGGGAGTTCTGCTAAATTTAGTTCACATTTACTCTGTATGTTACAGTATATCAGCATGCTCATACAAGTAAATCTTTGGCATCTGGAGATCCCCTTTACTTGAAATGACACATTAATTAAAACACTCTGGCTTATAATGGACTAAATAATAGTCTGTACAAAACAATAGTGAGAAACATCCAGGATGCTATCAACAGACATAAAAGGTTGAGGATCTGATCCACTGATAATGAATGTAGTTAGTAGAATCTGGAGCACTTGATTTCTTTTCATAATGAGATCCCCAGTGGGGAGTTCACAGTGGTAACTTGGCTGGCTCTGGAGTTGAAGGCACACTGAATGACAGCAAGTCATAATGGGAAGTGCAGCTGGTATGAATTGTCAGAAAATGGCAACTGGGAATAATGTGGCATTTTTAAGGGAATCCCTATAATCCCTGTAGTTAGTGCCTGTGTAGTCACAAAGGAGTTTTACCCAGACCAAAATTCTTCAAAAGGCTATCTGCTATTTAAGAAACATTAGCAAATCAGAGAGATTGCATTATGATTAAAATATTTTTTATTTTTTAATTATAGCTAATGTTTTTTTTGCCCAGGAAAACATTTAGACCTTGGTAACGTTTAATGACAAACCTACAACTTCAACAGCTAAATATAGTTTTCAGTCGTGGTGTAAGAACATTTGAAATAAGATAGTCAAAACATCTCTCACATTATATACTCACTCAAAATTCAGGTTTAAAACCTTCATGGGGAATCATATTTAATATTTAGTTAAACATTGCCAATTATCTTTGGAACCACAGAGTAAAACAGAACTTTAGTTCCTGTCACAAAAAGTGACATGGAACAGCCTGTTCCAATATGAATGAAGCTCTGAACATAAGTAATCCTTTTAAAGAATAAAAAGGAAATACATTAAAGCTTCAGGCTCTCACTAAAATCAGTTATTACCAATACCGATCAGGAAATGTGATCCTCTTAAAATGATCTCAAAGAGGATATTGTCATTTTGATAATTACACATGACCCCAATTTATGCTAAGATAATGCATAGAAGTAAACTACATTTTACTGCTATTCAAATATTTAAAAGCTTTCCAGGTGAGTAGTGCTAATTAAATCTTCATACACTTAAAAAGAACATTTCAAATAGTACTTTTAGCTTGGCTTTTATAAAATCCCTTTTTTTTCCCCTTCACCTTGATGTCACACAGCAGCGCAGCTGCAGTGGCATTATGTTCAGAAGGCCATCATAACTGAAGAGTAGATGAGGAGCTACTATTTCCATTGCATTCAAATTTCCCACAACTTATTTTGTTGGCATTGATAGATTCTAATACAGAATTGTGGGGTTCAGATTGAATTATTTAATTTAAATGTTTCCTGAGGCCTTTAAGAGTAGCTATAGAGAGTGTAAATCACTAGTGTAGGGTAGAAGAGAGTGTAGAGCACTGGTCTGAACACTACTAGAGCACTAGTCTGAACACTAGTTCACTGACTGTGAACTAACTACGATGCATTTTTTAGCAACAGAGATCTTTCAAGTTCTCTTTTTCCTCTCACACATTAAGTTTTAACTTAATGTGACTATTGCTTGGTAACATCAATATTAACATGAGGTTAGGGTTAATAAAAGAATTAAAAAAAGATGCACAGGAAGCTAACTTTTAGAGATATGTCTAATTCAGGCTTACATAAAGTCTGTGCTCTTTTAAAAGCCCTTAGCATTTATTAAAGCCAGAGCCAGATTTACACTGAAAGCTGCAGAAACCTAGAGGAAGTCACCAGGAAAAGGCCCAGTAAAATATTGTCAGGTTACTGATAACCCAGATGAGTGTCTCCACTCGGATCAACCCTTGTTGCCAGTTCAAGGGGAGAATGCAATGGGGTAAGAAAAAGGGACAGAGGTAAAGATGATTCTTTCTTTTTGGCACTGCCAAAATAACCTTTATTTGGAATAATAAGATGTTTGTCTTTGGTGTAAAGAAAATTCTGCTTCAGGATTAAGCGGAAGAGAAAAAAAAAATCTGCCATTCTACCTAAAGTCATCACCAGTAATTTCTTGGGTTGGAAAAGTAAATCACCAGTAATTTCAGGCTCTGAGGCCTGATTTCTGGGTAGAAAATATGTGGTTTTAGAGAACTTGTTTGTACCAGCCCCAAAGAGTTTTTCTTGGAGAAGAACAAAGAGTGACAGAGAATATATAGACGTGTGTGTGTGTATCTGCTACACTACTGCTTTTCACCTTGGTAGTTATTGTGCTGTTCTGAGGAATAAATGGGAACTACTTCCCTAAAAATGCAAAATATGAGAATTATGACTTCAAAGGTTTTTCACTATCTCAACTAAAATTGCTCAGTGTTGTTATTACTTGATAAAGGTAGCATTAAGCAATGGTACTGCAAAAGTTTTAAGTGGAGAGTATTTCTCCTCTTGTAGAGTGCTACAGCCACCAGTGCGCTCTCTGTAGGAAGTGCTGTGCATCAGGCAGCAGATCTTTATGGGAAGGTGCATTGGGTACTAAAAGTCTTTTGATGCCCATGTCTCATATTCTTATTGAGCATGTTGTATTCTTTTTTTTCCATAATAAAGAAGAGTGAAGGTATGTGACCACAAATCTTTTCTTGAATTACTTAGTAGGCATTTGTGCTGCAAATGGCTGCTAGAGAAGTACAAATTGCTGCCTTACTGTGAAGAACACTCTTCCTTCTCAATCTACCTTCCCTCGTCTTCAAGTTCTAAACAAGTTTTTTGGCTATTTTTTATGTGTGTGTTTAAGGATGAAAAGTTAACATTATCGCCCATATTTCTTCTTTTTTTTTTTTTTGCTATGCCATAATGCTAAAACCTGCAACTCCTGTAAGGAGACACCTGTATCAAAGATTAATACCCATAAAACTTATTAAAGCTAAATGTAGCATTTTTTTCAGGTGTTGCTGTGCTTCTTTTTAGTTAAGCTGCATTCTAATTGAACATCACTGGCTTGTAAAAGCTTTATTTCAATACATAACTTCTTTGATATATATATATGATACCTTATTTTTATAGAGCTATTTAACTTGTAGTAATGAATTAATGTGATACAAATCAATAGTACTATTTATAATTTGGGCAATCACATTAATATAACTGCATAAAGTAACTTTAACTTATTGCAATAATACTGTAAAAAGATACATTTTTAGTATAAACTGCATAGTAAATGACAGGTCAGACCACAGATCATGTGGTCCCAGAGCGCTGTCCAGTGTTCACTAGCTCATGTGTAGTTGAACAGAGCAGTGAGTGCTGCCAAGGGTGGTCTGGATCAATTCTAGTGTCCGTTTTTTTCCTTTTTTTTTTTTTCCCGTACTTTTTCATCTTTCCCTACATCTTTTCTGTTTTCTGTATGTATTTGTTTCCTTCAGCATTGCTTAAGGAGGACATTTCAGTCTTTGTAGCCTTTCTTGTCCTTAAGAGAAGACTCAAAGAAACCGTGGCCAAATGAGAACTTCCCGAGTGGTTAAAAATGAAGTACGTACATAGGACACTTTCTAGCCTCCATCTACTGAGTATCTCAGAGACTTCTTCACGCAGATATGGTGACTGAGTATTTAATAACCCTCAGTGGTTTTATTTCCTATGAAATTGTCTCTAATGCTCCTGCAAACTTTGGGCACTCACCATACCTCTTGGCAGGTAGTTCCTTAAATCTGCTCTCTACTACACCCAGAAAACTCTTTCATATGGTTCCAGTGTAGCTCCTAATAGCTTGATTTGATCCTCCACAGTTGTTATTTTGGAAGAGACAATAAATAGTCGGTCTCTATCTGAAATCTCTATACCACTCACGATTTTGCAGATCTTTGTCATATCTCTTTTTAGCCATTATTTGTTCAGACTGGAGAAAAATATGTATTTGATAAGCTGTTTTTTGTGGTTTTTTTGTTGGGCTTTGTTTTTGTGTTTTCTTTTGGTTTGGGTTTTTGTTCGTTTGTTTTTATTTATTTGTGTTTTTTTTCTTTTGTTTTGTTAAATGCTTATAAAAATGTTTTTAGGATTTCGGGAAAACACATTCTTTAGAATGATGGGCAGTATGCTGTTTTACTCTGTGATTAATAGATAGTTGAGCTATCTGCTTTTGTGTTTGGTATGTCCTTATCACTAGCAGGGGACTGTCCCTGTACTTGTACAGTGGTAATCCTTACCACAGTGGGGTTTTCTGCAGTGTCTGCTACACTGTGCTGCAGGCAAACAGAAACACCCAAATAAATTACAGTACCAAAAATGGGGAGACACATTTTCTCCTTCCCTACCTAATATCTTACTGATACAGCTTTAGTAATAAATGGTTAACAGAAACAGACTTTTCAGTGCATTTAAAAAGGGCTGTCAATCATGAGAGAAGTAATAGAATTCAAACTGCTGTCTGTAGTTAACCATTCAGAAAATGACACATTCATTGAATCTTTTTGTAGACAGAAAATAGGAGTCTTTGCTGAACTTGGAAGGAATCTACAATCTTAGCACATGACAGTAAAGTAAGTAGAAACAAGCAAACAGATGACATCAACTTGAAATAATCAGAAGAATTGCACTGGCAATATACTACTTGGAAAAATCCATCAGGTAAATAAGAGATTATTATTCTTTTTGGGTACTTCAGTACATTACATTAAGGGAAAAATACTGTGATTCTGCCTGTTGTCTTTTGTAATAGAGGCTATTAACTTTCTTTGTTTAATTGTATTATAGAATCACAGAATTGATGAGATTAACTGTGACCTCTGGAGATCACCTAGTCCAATGCTCCTTCTTGGGCATGGTTTTCCGGAGCAGGTTGCCCAGGACCCCATCCCATTGGGCTTTGAATATCTCCAAAGAAGGAGCCTTCACAGCTTCTCCAGGCAGCCTGTTCTAGTGTTCAAACACCTTTATATAAAGAACCATTTTCTTATATTCAGATGTAGTGTTATGTATTTTACAATTTTACAATCCTGTCTGAATGCCATTGTGATAAGCGTGTCAGTTTTCTTTACTGAAATTCAGTTGTAATAGGAAAGTCTGAAGTGAAGAAGGCATTGATTACCTTGGTCTTTTCTATGCCCTTTGTCATCAGCTCTCTGTCCCATTCAGCAGCAGGCACATGTTTTTCCTGGACTAGTTTTCATTGCTGATTTCCTTGTAGAAGCCTATCTTTTTGCACTTCACATCCTTCAACAGGTTCAACTCCAGATGGGCTTCAGTTTAAATGTAACAGGTGATTTTATATAGATTTAGCTAATTCCAAAGCCTCTTGAAAATTAGTCTGACTCTAGCAGAGGTTTCAGGACAGAGTATTACAGATGTTACATGTTACTTGAAGAAGCAGGCATTATGAAAGTAAAAATTCTCAAACGACACAGACTTAAGACTCTATTTCTGAAATGTAGGAAATCTATTTATTTTCTAACTGATTTTTGCCACCAAAACACACCAGACTCTCCTGGTCCTGATCTATTTGACAAAGCATTTAGAAATGGAATGACCTAGTGTTGTGGTTTAGGGTCAG
>VWZY01001271.1:0-49709 GCA_013399075.1 Chloroceryle aenea | reverse complement strand
AAAATATTAAAGCATCAAAAATGCAAAGATAAAGATGAGTGCCAAACCAAAATTTGTCATGATATCAAAACCACTTAAACATTCAAATCTAACACAATGTCTTAGGCACAAATTCACATGACCTAGATTCTACTGAAGCCCATCTGACATGGCATCTTTTTTAGACTGTATCTCTGAGAAGCTTGACCATGGAAAATGGTGGCTGAGCTCAAAAAAAATCTCCCTAGAAAAACAAATCGATGTATGCCAGCATTTTGACAAATGGTATTCAGCTTTTCCTGTTTGTTTGTTTGTTTGTTTGAAGTGCATCCCTCTCAGTCAATAAACTTTTGGACTATTCTCTGTTTGGCAAGTTTTTCACCCAGAACTGCCAGAAGTTCAGGGTACTGTGAGCTGATGTACATTCCAAAATCTGGGAAAAATGCCCCTCTCCTGCGAGAGCCAGGTGGTGCTGAGATGATCCCTGAAACCTCAGAGTGAATTATTCTGTTGTAATACCATTTCTAACAGCAGCATATAACGTGATATGAATGCATGCTGATAATGATACATTTAATCTCTTAGGATAATAAGCCATTTTAATTATCATATATTATTCCCCCAGGTCCTAACAGAGATGCAATTTTCACTGCAGAGCTGTCGACAGATTTCTTCCACAAACATTTACAATAATGAAGGTGAATGTCACACTGCTTAAGAGCCACTTTTTCAGATAAAACCCCATTCTGTGAGAAGCAGAACATTCACAACTTCCACTGATTTCAATACAAATTAGATGTTAGCTTTTTCACAGAATTACATGTAATAAGTGGGCATGTCACATCTCACAGATGCTCTGTTATTAGTCTATGAATAACGTCAGTTGAAAGACTGATCTTTACTAACACTGAACGGCTCTAAAATACATTTCAAACATTGGCAGTATGAATTTAAAGTTTTCTTCATAAAATCAAACAGCTTCAAACTTTTTCTTCCTCTGCAATCCCACCAGCTCAAAGAGAAATCACATTTATTCTTCTTGATACACCTTTAATCCTAGTGATTCTCCTCCGTTTTACTGAGCACAATAGCATTGCTTCCTTGTACACAGCTCACTAGATTCTGATCATTTTTATTCCTCCTCTCTTAAATATCTGATTGTTAGTATTCATTTGCTTGCCCTTTCTCACTTGCCCACTTAGAAAGGACTTTTCCGACCTTCCTCTCAATGCTTATGCCAAGACTGTGAGCATAGAGGATTCACAAAGTAATTTCACATTCTCCCCTTGAGACCAGACATATCAGATACTCTAATCTTTGCTCCTTCTGCAGTGATAGATAACTTATGGCTTTGGCATTACATGCACTTTTCCACTATGCAGTGATAGGAAGAGTAAACAGCACAATCAGAAAGCCATAGGAAAAAAATCTACCTTGCTAAGAGTCCATGAGTCTTGGCATGACTAAGTCATCTTGGACACCCTTCTGAACTAGGGATGACAGTAGTATAAATCAATTAGCAAAATACTTATGGGCAGGCCTTTATTGTTATTTGAACAAAACTCTACTTTTTTTTTTTTTTAATAAAGGAAAGCTTCACCCCCCTCTATTTTATTTTGGACAATGTGCAAACCTGGAACCATCCTTGTCTCACACACTTGTGTATTGTCTTTATAATCTAGCTACAGATACTGAACATGAGCCATTAACATGTTTGCAAACATCCACATTTTTCATAGTTTGGCACAGTTTCCAGAGGAGGTAATGTAAAGAAAGCATCTCAGTGACAGTCTGCCAGTTGCTAACTGCAATTGCAGTATCTGTCTATTAAACATCAGTTCAGTTTTTAAGCATGGAGTCCTCCTCATGCCCAAATATGGATAAAAAGAAGCAATTATCATAGAAACTTTGGGAAAACCATAACACGGTGATTGCCAGTTCACCTCAGATAAACTTGTTGACAAAACCCAGTCCTTTAAAATATGTTTGGATACAGTTGGGCATAACTTACTCATATCCAGAGAATCCAAATCACAAGTAGCCAATATCATGCTTATGATGTTCTGCAGCAGAAACTTCTTGTGGCAAAAAGCACAAAGCTACCTGACCAATTTAAAAAACCCAAAAAGAATACATTGTACCAGACTGGCAAAATCATTTGGAGCTTCTCTATTTCTGAACTAATATGTCCTATGTGGTATTCTGCAGTGTGGTAAGGAAAAAAAAATTAGTCATTCTGATAAATGTTAAGCATTTGTGATAAAATTAGGGTGAGCTCTTACACAGAGTTGTATAATCCCTGCAACTGTGGCTGAGCACTTAGCCCTCCCAGGCTCGAGAGAATTGTTTCTATTTATCCTCTTCCCATTGCTATTAGAAAACATTGTGAGCTGGTTAGGTTTTTTTCTTCCAGGCTGGTACATTTCCAAAGAAAGTTTCTGCTTTTATAAAACATCATTTTTCAAGAAAGAAAAAAAAATCCAGATCACCTCCTCTCACAAACATCTTAAACCCACTTTCCTTTTGCATCAGCTCCAACCTTGCCATCTCCTTGTACCCACTCCATTCAGAAGCTACCTCTCTGTGGCTCCATACACCCTGTCTCCTCACTGACTGCTTTCACAATGTTCCATTTCTCTCAGGCTGGCTCTGGGCCAGTCCAGTTTCTTAGTGCAGCAGTTGTTATTCCAGTGTAATAGGCAAGATAAGCCACTATCAGTCTCTCTTACAGCAAAGTCTTCCCTAATTGCTTTACTTTGGAACAACTCCATCCTCTTGCTGTCCCATGTAAAATTCTGGAGACTAGCTGGGCTAAAAAATACTCCCCAAGCACGCATTGTGTAGTATGTTACACAAAACCTGTTTACAAACAATTAGACATAATGGCAAGAAGAAACTCCAAGTATTCTGAAAATGTACATATGCAAATACATGTTTAACATAATTCATCCTAGATAGATTAATTCTAAGTTTAGGACAAGAGATCTTATATTCTCTTTGCTTGGTATAGACACAAAAATATTGCAGCTCTTTCCTATATAAAGGAGGTAATTTAGAACTGCTGCTTCTCACACCATGCAGCAATAGTTCCTTCACTATCAAAGCCCCTCAAGCTGGGCAAAATCTACCAAGACAAAGCAATGGGAGGAATTCTTATGCAAATTTCAACACACTCCTCTTTCCCTCTAATTCCAAGTGGTCCATACACTGTATGTCAAGAAGCAGAAAGCTACAGATCATCTCATAGTCATGATGACTTAAGAATGTATGTGCAGGGGAACATATTAACTCTTAGTGGACTGATAGATACAGTTGAATGAAAAAGGAAGTTTTTCTGGCATCCAAGCCAATTTTATGGTCTGAAACAGAAGCAGCAAGTTCCACGGGGAGCAAAAACATGCTTGGTAGCTGTGAAGCAGAAGGTAGTTTATAAAACAAGAGGTTTTATGGTTAGAAGAAACAGAAACAAATATTCATCACCTCTATAATACTGTAAGACTGATGTGGGAAAATCACAGTATATGATAAAATCAACATCTTGATTGAAGCCATGATTTTAATAGCTCCCAGGCTTATATTTTAATTGCATTTGTAGTTCTGAATTGCAACAAGACACCTGCCACTTGAAACTGATTCGTTATTAGGCAGTTATTTGCTTAATGAGTCCATCAGGATGCATCCCAATAGGGTTTGTCCACCCCTGTTTCACGGGGGTATACAATGTTCTGAATAAGGTCTATGTCCACTCATTGACATGAGAAGTGGAAAATTCTTATATAATTCTATACTTAACAATTCTCCAGCCATTTGAAACTATTTTGCCTGACAGGATCTTCATTTATTTGGGATGAGGTCCCCAAGTCTGTGCTTCTCTAAGTGGAATGAAACAGGAGGACCAGTTCAACATGATTTCCTTCTTTCTGCAGGTCCACCTTGATAGTCCAGCTTGGCACAGTCAAGGTCTTGAAGAAAAAAACAGTGAAAATAAAAATGAGTGGCACAAGAGCACAGTACACAACTGTGTAGCATGGTCTATGGTCTGTGCAGAGTGAAAACAAGGGAAGACAAGACACTGTTGCATGAGCCAGCATCCAGAATGACATTGAGAGAACAGGAAAAACAGGACGGATGTGTAAGAGACTAATGCTGGTGTTCTTCCATGAATCTTTATGCTGCTGGGTTGGATTTTGTTCTTTTTCTTTCCTTTAACTCTTCCTTTGATTGGAAGTTTTTGATATAAATGTTCTGCAGTAAAAGTCAGTTTGTTTGGTTTTTTTTCCACAGTAGAGCTCTACCCTGGGATGTAAAAAACAGCTTTGAAATAGACTTGGCTGCTACTTCAAGGAGGGAACAGATTAACTTTCGAGGTTTTATCTAGTTGAAATATTTTCACAGGCATATCTCCAACTAAGCAAAGGAATATTACCCATCAGCTGTCTCTGCTCCTAAGTCAAAGCTGAGAGGCTGGTGCTGATAGTGGTTTACAGCATCAAACCCAAAGGAATTGCATCAAAAAAGCTGCAGCTGCATTACATACAGTATCCATAAAACATAAATACAGTTTGCCATTTAAAGTATGCTCAGATTTTTTGACCAAATACTATTTTACCAAGAAGCTCCAAGACAGATTAAGTAACACATTTTATTCTATGTGCACCATAAATCTGGAATAAAAGCTTCTATAAACCAGCTTTTACAGGGGCTCACTGATGCATCCAGCTTTGATGGGTTATATGGCAGTGCAGGGATCCAGGGTTAAAGCCTGTGAAATCATGGCCTCAATATCCAACGCTTTTCTGGAATTAGAATAACCAGGAAACCTTACTGAAAGTTATGAGGGTGCTTAAAATCATTATATAAGCAGAAGGATTCCTAAGGCATAAAGATGAAGTTATTCAGTTAGCTATCAGACTGTAGGATGCCCGACTTTCTTTCTACATTTGAAAACCTGCTAGTCTTGAGCAAGGGTGAATGTCAGTTAACACACAAGGACAAAACAACAGCTGTGAAAACTCAAATTTAAACATGCAGGGTTTTTTTTTACTTAAAGGTGAAATAAAGCTTTTTTTCCTCATGTGTAGAGGGATGTATTACAGTCTTACTAGCACTGTGTAGACGACCATGGCTTTATGTTGTTAAAGGGTCAGCTTTTAATAAATGTTATGGGGAGAGAATTTGGTGTAGTCTTACAAACTGGTCCTGTATTCATAAAGGATAGTATCAAGGTAGTGAATATTTTTATGTGGATGGAAAATGCTCACATGTATCACTTTGAAATCCTAATAAACAGATGCTTATGCTAGAAATGTCATCCACGATTTTCTTTCTTCCATCACGCTGTGACTGCAATGCTGATCATTTGACAGCTCATATGTAAAGTATCATGATTTATATCAAATGCCTAGATACACTTAGTAAAGAAAGCTCCATGGAACCTTTAACTGATCACTGCTAAAACGGGAGACTTTTAAACCTGAAGTCTCCATCCTGCAATTTGCAGAAAAGTCAAGATAGCTGATCTGGGTACCAGCTGCCTCTTTTCAACAAGACAACCATTTGGAATACAATTTTCTGTATTTCTATGCAGCCATCAATTATTCACTGCCACAATGGGCTATTAAAGACCCGTCAGTCAGTGATTCATGTCTGGTAGTTATTTTAAGAAGTCTAAAAGGAAATCTCCTACATAAAAAAAAGAAATCTTCATCTAAATTCAAGGCAAATTTTGCTTATAAGAATAAACTTATCCAATGAAAGAATGAATTGAACTGTTCAGAATATCCTCAAGAGAGTATCAGCAGCTAGACCTATAGGCAAGAGCCAGTCTGGAATGGGAAGGCAATGAGGCAGGATACAACAGAAAAGGGATCTGAGGTCTGCTGTGTATGAAACACAGTCAAGAGTGAACCAAGGTGTCAAAACTGGTCAAGCTGGGATGCACCAAGCTGAAGATCTAAACAGCAGCACTGCAAGAGATTGGGTGGAGGCCAGAAAGCTGAAGACTCTGAGTTAGACAGGGCCACGTAGGTGAGAGAGACAGAGCTGAACAATACTGGACAGCCTGGTCATTGCAGCAGTCAGTGCTGTGCCAGGGATCTTGAATCAAGAGCAAAGAGACAGAGGCAGGAGCCAAAAATTAAGAGAGCAAACGGGAGGGAGAAGAGGAGCCTCAACCCTTATCAGGAATCAAGACTGAAGGAGGAGATGCAGACAACAATGCAGATGAGAGATGCAGAGACAAGAAAGGCAAGAGCCTGATGGACAGCAGTAACCAAAAGAAACATCTCCAGTAAATGGGACAAACCACCAGCCAGGCTCAGGACCCCCATCCTGGCCTCCTGATGCTCCTGGCTCCCCAAGGAGCTGCTGGCACTGTCGCTGAAGCTAGATAAGGTGTCTGAGGCTGAAACTGGAAATAGATAGGATTTGGGATTTTTCTGGGCAAATAAGCACTGCTAGGTCACTGTTCATCACAAACTAGGTTTAAAAAAAATATTCTGCTTCCAGAAAAAAAGAAAAGGTACTTTGGTAATTGTTGCCCTGAAGTTATCTAGAAGTCAAATGAAGATGGAGCAAAGAACTGTGACTTGACTGTGACTAAAACCAATACTGCAATATAGCCAAAATAACATATTTTTTACTTATGAGTGAAATGTTTTAGTAGATTTTTGGAAAAAAACACAAAACAACAAACCAAACTTTACAAATTTTGTAAATGGTCACTAAGTATTTCAGGTTTTAGTGGAACAAAGCTGTGGCAGTACATGTTGTGTAGGTTGGTGTGTGTCTATGTATGTATCTAGGTACACAAACAGATTTTCCCACTGCCCCAACCAGGTCTAATCCAATTCATTGTGTAATTGCCTCTGATATTGTGCTGCTAGTTGTTTTGTCTACACAGAGCCATCAAAGGACGTTAGGAACTCTGATATTTTATGTAAGCCTTTCCTAAGCTATTTTTATCTCATATACTGCTGTCTCAGAGGCTCAGCTGTTTACATCTCCTGCTTCTGTGTTTCATCACAGAGCTGTACTACACAGATATCAAAAAGTACCTCAAAGTATTACCCTTTCCAACCCTCAACTCTTCCATGAACTCAAGGGAAGCACTCGGAAACACTGGTATCCCAAGCTTTGAAAGGTCACTTGAATGAAGTTGGTAGCATGCACCCCCTGCCACTGACTGAAAAGCAGGTTACCTCTCTTTTTTTAATCAATATCAAATAGCATCTCTACAGCCAGCATGAACTAGTTATGGGCATTTTTCATCTCATTCTTAATTCACACAGAATTACAGGAGTAGGTGATTATCATATTGATTGCTTTAGAAATCTTTTTTTTTTTCCTTAAAAAAATGAGAGAGAGTAGAAGTAGAAACCCAAATCCCACAATTTGAATAAGTATATTTAATCAACCCTTCTACTGGACCAGATCCAATTATTTATGAGGTTGGTTTTTTTGAATCAGTAAATAGCTTTTAAAACCACTCCTCCAGAGTGACAGCATGTCAATCTTTTAAGAACTTGATTTTATTGCATTTGGATCAGATCAGGCTAAAAATATAAAATAAATGGAGATAAAAATGAGAGTACTTTCTGAACCCACTGTTCTGAACAACTTTGCTAATAGAGGATGGCAAATATTGACAGTGATGCCAGATCACTGTTTGCTGGAGATTCCATATGTAACACTTCATGTTTTCCATAACAGGCTCAAACTAAGAAGGAAAAAGATCACAGTTTTAAATGAAAAATCTTGACTATCTTGTGTGCCATCTCTGTATGTGGGGGAACATTTCTCCTTCGTAAGGCTTTGCAAGCCTTTCACCAAAGTGATTTGCTGATTTGCAAGGATCTAAAATATATTATCAGGGTTTTGCAGCTGAAATTCACAGAGAATTTTCCAGAGTGCCTTAGCCATATAGGAACTCTTTAATAGCTAAGATGTGTTTAAATAATTGTGCTTTATGAAATAAGTACATATAAGATATATTAGCCATATTTTTATCTTTATATATATAAAATAGCAACATTCATTCTTCATTGCATGGATATATTTAATATTGAGAATAAAAGGCATCAACTAATATACGTCTACTTTATCTTTTGACATACTTGACTAAACTTTCATTTGTTTAGTAAAGTAGATTGGGAAACAGAAAATCTTTGTGTAGCTCAGAAAGGATCCAGAAATCCTTATAAAATCATTTTTACTGGAGAGATTTAGAATTCTCGTCTGTGAGGCTGGTTCAGTTTTCTGACAAGTTATTTTTCCTTCTGATAGAATTAATTGCTGGAGGGCTGTGACAGACAGGGAGAAGTATGATTGTTAAAATTTAATGGCAAGAGAATGGGAATATTACATCTGCCAAGGAGCTACTGAGCAGCTGCATGATCAGAAAAGGTAGCACTGACATTTGTTGCAATAAAACCAGAAGAGATGAAGTTAAATTATGAATCCTTCACAGTAAATATTTTATTTTCCCCAACGTATTCAAGCTAGCAATAATCCAACTGGTATTACCAATATTAGATTTTACTTTTGACCATATGGTAGAGTTTATAGAAGTAATTTTGGCAAAACCTGATGTCTTTTTTTATACGCTTGCTCAGTTCTTTCTCGTTTTAGGCAGATGCCAACATTAAAAACATATCACTGGGTACTATTAGAGTAGGTACATTAACTAGACATTAAAAAAAAGGAGCCAGTCTATATTTTTCTTAGTGAATACAGATGCAATTCACACTGCTTTACATTCATAGGTCTAAGACACAGACATTTACATGTGATAGTACTAAAGGACTTATGTCTGAGCCTGTAGTTCTACCCTAAAGCTTCTGCTACAATCTGAACAGAGGAACCACAATGATTACTGGTTTGGAAGGAAAAGTGATTTGTGGGTGGACAAGTGACAGCTTAGGTGGAAAAGCAAGAGGCTGCTTTCAAGGTCAGAAAGAAAAGAACATTTCAGCACTGCCTGAGCCACACTGCTGTGTAACTCTGACGAGTCGATGCACAGCACAGGTTGATGCTAAAAGAGTGTTGACAGTTGGATCAGAACAAAGGACTTCTGGAGAGGGTTCTGATCAAGTTGAAGATGTCTCGGGGGGGTTGGACTTGATGACCTTTAAAGGTTCCTTCCAACCCAAAGCATACAGTGATTTTGTAAGTTCATTTCAAGATAATGACATTCACTTCCTCATAACTAGGAATTACCATAAAAAGCATAAAAGTTGTTCAATACTCCCACATGCAGTAGTACTGACTCCTTATAACACGTAGATTAACTTGGATTAGCTAATGCATCTACTGCCCCCTCTGCCTTCCCCAGCCTCCTGCCATGCCTCTAAAATAGTGCTAAATACAGTGTCAGGAATCAGAGTCTAGATCCAGAGCCACTGAATTCATCAGGAGAATTCTGAATTCATCCAGACAAACTGAACCAGTGCTTTGGATTTCTGTACTACCTCCCCAGGAAGGCCATGGAAAAATATCTTCCTGCTTCCCTGGATGCTGTAACTGAACACAGCTCGACAAACCTCAGCATAGGCAGCTACACAAAGAAGCAGTTTAGGCAATGGCTATGGGGATGGGGATTACCTGGCTTAAAAACAGCCTTACAAACCCTAATAGCACCAGGCTTTCTCCTGTGCCTAGCTCCACGCTGGCTGCACATCCACCTGCCCCTGCTGGGAAGCAGCATGGGGGAGCAGCCAGCAGGCAAGCAAGCTGAGAGGCAACCGCTGAGCTCATTCCCTGCAGAGCTGGAAAGCAGCGAGGAGGTGCTGGCTGCTAATTCCCTGCTATTACCAGCTGCCGGACCAGGGATGAGCTCATCATCCAGAGAAAAGAAAACATGTGAAGACAGAAAGAAAAAGGTTGCTCAGTCCTAAGGGGGGGCTTCTTTTGATGAGGAAAAGATGCCAGATTGACATCCTACTTGCAAAGTTGTTCTGCTCTCAAATTTTGCCCTCAATATATGGAAATACTCTAAATTCAAGACAATTGTTTCCTTTTACCTTACAGAAAAATCATAATTTTATGTTAAATTTAGAGATCAAAATTCTAAAAAACACCTTTTACTTAAATAAGGATTTAAGTGGCTTCTTTTTGTATATTAAAAACAAAAAACTGAAGGTAACTAGTTACAGTCAAGGTGCTAGCTAAGCATGGATAACTAGCAGTAAGGATTTTCCTTTTTTTTTTAATAGTATCCAGTGTTCAGTTAATATTGTAATGTGATAGGAAATATATAAACACCTTGGAGGCAAAGATCTGTATGACATTAACTGTCTGCTATTTGGCAATCCCTTGTTATGACTCCTGGTAAAACAGCCTTTCCTTCAACAGATAGTACTGAAGGGTCATATACTAAATTTAGTGTTGCTTTATTTTTGTCCCTTTTATTACAAGTGAAATTATATAATCTGTGTGTAAACCAAGAAATTTTATAGCTGTTTTTATTAATGCAGTTCTTACATGACATGTTTATATAAGCAGATTATGGAGGTATTTATGTAAAATAGCATTGCAAGAGTAAAAGAAAGACATTGAATATCTAAAACATTGTATTACGAGTCTGTCTTGACTCCCATGGAAAAAAAAAAGCTATATTGTGAAAACCAGAAAAAAAATCAGTAAACTGTGACTCAAAAGGATTAGCCACACAAAGTAAAATTTACCCTAAGTCAGCCAATCTCTAATGACTATCCATCTGCATGCACTCAGCAAATGTAAGTACTTTAAATTGGCTAGGTTCCTTGTAACTGAAAGCCAAGCTAACTAAAATTACCTGACATTTTCTGTAGGCCAAATAAGGTACTCACTCTGAGTCTGAGCTAAGAGCAAAGGTTCCTTAACAGAGTCAGGTAATTATCCAACCTAATTTCCATTTCTAAAATTAGATTCCCCAAATATTCTTTTTAGGGTTCACAGATGACCATGTGCATATATTTGCAGGTGGAGTTTTTGTTACCCCATTTGCTTCTAACCTTTCACTCTGCATTCTTTACCCAGAATACTGAAAAAAATCCCAAAGGCTGAAAGAGTTTTCTTTTTCCAGCTTGCTTTCCCACAATCTTCTATGCCAACAAAGTTTTTTTCTCCAGAGCATCCTCAAAGGAAGACCTCAAGACCCTTGTAGCTTCTTGGAGGGTTGGCTTGCTCATACTGAGAATCAGGATGATACTTTTTTGGCAGTAGTAGTGTTAGCCAAGGGAAAGAAAATAATTACAGCCTATACAGGAGTAGAGCCTGCTGCAAACAACTAGATTTGGTATGGACATGGGACCAAATGTTATCTAAAAGACATATATGGACCCAAGGACAGATTAAAACCAGATATATATAATCCTATCTAAATAACATTTAAAACATCTGTTTCCAGGAAAGCGACCCTCAGAAATCTCAAGTTGCCCACCCAGAGTCCTGCTATTTTTTTCTTAAGTAAATCACTTAAGCTGGGCACCTGAAGTTTACCACGTTGATAGAGAAACTGTGGCCTGATTGATTGCGGAGCATTTGAGGCTAAGTGTTATTGACATGCTTGGCATCCCACACCTCAGTCTGGTGAAAGTCTGGATTCAGAATATGTGCTCAGAATTTGCTATCGATGTTCTGTCAGCATCAGAACCACTCCTGGTTTGAATGATAACAGAACTCATTCTGGTCAGTGATTTTACTTCCCAGCTCAGTTCTTCTTCTTGGACTGCATTCAGTCCAAAGAACCCCTCTTTGAGAAGAGCGATTAACCTGAGTGCCCATTTTAATGTCTAATGCCATGATAATGTACAATAGTTAAGTGATTACAGCACTTCACCAGGGCAGCTCAAGTCTTGCTTCAGCTTAAGACTCAAAAGTACATCTTCAGCCTGTCAGGGAACTGTTCATCCTCTCTTCATAAAACAGGCTGAACTGAAGCACTCTCCATTCCGCTTGCTGAAGTGGGGCCACTAAACATCAACTAACAAAAGATACCTGGCACTGAAGGAAAACAGGAAGGAAACTTAACTTTGAAGCCCAGTGACAACTGGGTTCCTCTGGAAAGGAACTTCTCAGTTGTAAAGCCTGGTCCCAATTCCACATCATTTTATGCATTGCATTTAATGATGATTTCATGCACAGGATACTCCTGGAAAGAACTGGGAGGTGGTCTAAGCTGAACCTCTTTGCAATTGGGATGTGCTAAAAGCTGTGAAATTGTGGCTTAATGAAGTAATTTAACAGGCTAAGACTTCTTAAAATTAGACAACTTGATCACATGAGTATGTTAAATATGTTATTACTACAACAAAAATAAACCTAGGAATTGAAATTGAATTCATTTGACTGCTACTACTTCTTCCAGTAGGTAACATGGTGAAATGTAAACTCACAGAAAGGTTTGGACTGAAAGGGACCTGTCAAGATGATCCAGTTCCAATCCCCCTACCATGTGCAGGGACACCTTCCACTAGAGCAGGGTGCTTAAAGCCACATCTAACCTGGCTTTGAGTATTACTAAGGATGGAGCATCCACAGCTTCTCTGGGCAACTTGTTACAGTGACTCACCACCCTCATAGTAAATAAATTCTTCCTCTAATTTAAATTTGGCCTCTTTTATTTTAGAGCTGTTGTGTTTTGTCCTATCACTACAGGCCCTGTCAAAAAGCCTTGCCTCATCTTTTAAGACCCCTTCAAGTATTGAAAGGCCACAATAAGGGGTCTCCCTGGAGCCTTCTCTTGCCCAGGCTAAACAAACCCAACTCTCTCAACATACTAAACATGTAAGTTATATAGCTAAATGTGATTAATTATTGCAAACAAGCTTTTTCCACCTTATTATCCAGGTTCTAGATTGCTCAGATGGAGCCAGGCTTAGGCTGTTCAGGAACTGTTTACTCAGAAAGCTGTGCATGAGAAAGCCTATTATTTGTTCCTCTTTATTCTCTGTTACCCATTCCTTTTGTTTGTTTAAAACAAATATCTGATGACAAAAGGAAAAAAAAAAGACACTATGAGATTTGGGTAACTACCCATGTTTCATTGTCAGTTCACATGTTTCATAACTTTGAGTTGAGTCCAGCATGAAAATTGCTTATCCAGCCTATTAGATAGAGATTTAATACCAAACATTTCAGAAAAAAACAGATCAGTTCACAAAATACTTGCAGATAAGAAAGGTGGGGTTGCTTTAATCACATACAATTATTCACAAGGAATAATATAATATTTAGTACTCTGAAAACATCTGCCTCTGAAGACATCAGCCACTAATGAGAGCTGCATGGGAACCCTTGATATGAAAAGCTTGGAAACTACCAGCAAAAGAGAAATGATAGGTAAGGCTAGACAAAAATATTTGTCCTGGTTTGCTATGAAGTACCTGGTTTTCTGACCTCAGCTTCATCAGTATATGCAAACGGGACTGAAAATAGACCCAGGCTGGAAAATAAAGTCATCATTTTCCTGATTCAATTCATTCTGCAGGAGTTATGAATTCTCCTCCCTTTTTGTTTTCCTTAGTTCAAACTTTACAAGTTTAGGCTGGAGGAAATAGGAGAAGAATGGTTTCTAGTGTTATTTCCTGAAGATAAAGCTCCTATCTAAAATGTGAGAGATGTGAAAATGGTGAACTTTAGAGGGTGACTGATGATCCCAAGCACAGAGTAGGTTAGGTGTTTTGGAGTGTGCCACGGAGTTTCATACTAAATCATGTTTAAGGTGTATTATTTAGTGCCATATCAAAGCACAATACCCTTCTCTTATCTTTGTGAGCACACTGTCACCATCAAAATGAAAAAAGACTAATCTAAACACAAGCCTTTTAAAACAGTACAGCTGGGGCTGCATGCCACAATACACCTCTGAGGAGTCTGCAAGGCAGGAGCTGCCCAAAAAACCTTCCCTTGTCCTTGCTGAGCCTGACAGAATCTCACCCTGAGCAGCAGAGAGCTCCCTCCCAGCCATTCTCACATCCCCTATGCAAAGCAGGTTCTCATAAAGGTTTAATGGAATAGGCAGCACCTCAGTTTCTTAAACAGAAGTCAGTGGAAACCTCACATGATTTTTATTAATTAGCCCAAGGCACCCATAATACAAACCCAAACCAGAAGCTTGATCTGAAGTGCAAATCCTTTCAGGTCAGAGAATGATACCCTAGCTATTGTCATCTTCAGCAGGTTATAAAATAAAATGTGTTTTCCACTGAAAACAATTGATAGTCCTAAAAATCCCTGCAATGCCTTTTCAAGCTTGATGAGCATTCACTATGCACTTTCTTTTAACATCTATTGCCCTTGAAGAATAGATGAGGTTATAAGACAATCATTTAATGCACTGTACACAATTCCATCCAATATCCCTCTAGGACTGTAGGCTATTTTCATCTTGCTCTGCTTTCTCTGTTTTTATACCACAACACAACAAAATTCAGAGACCCTATCTATAAATTTCCATCAGTCCATTCTTTATGAAGTTAGACACCTGTAGAGCTTTGATCAGTTCTCAACACCAGCAGCATTTCTACCTAAAACTTTCCCACGAGAGTCCCATAACTCCATTAACCAACCAGTCAGCCCCAGGAACAAGTGAGCCAACAGTCACATCTGCAGCCAACCCAATCTGGCCCTGAATTTATTTTTTATGAACTCCAAAGTTGGCAGTAGTGTGGTGTTACTGAAATAACACACTGGTGGACAGTTTAAACCTGACTGGAACTATGCTTCTGCTGCAGTAGACCCCATACTGAGCAGCTTAGGAAAAGAATCATGCTCCTGATATTTATTCCTGTGTGCTTAGTACTGAGGGTTCAGAACTGGGTGATGCCTGCAGCATGGAGTAGACATACATAAGCTACTTTTAAGCTTTTTTTTTTCAGGGAATAATAGTAGCTCAGTGGAAACGAATCTATTCTGTTTCTCAGAGATTTTTCAGCTTATACTTACCCATATTCTATCACGTCGGTAGCAATACAAATACTGGAGTTAAACAGTTCAAGGGTAGTGATGGGTATATTTTCAATTGTATGCCATAAAACAAATAATAGAGAGAAGACTTTTCTGCTTTAAGTAAAATGGGACTGACTGCAGTAAAGATGCAGAAGCAGCACAGCTGGAATCTTCATCCAGACCCCCTCAGGGTAGCTGGGGCAGAGGTTTTGGACATAAACAGATAATGAAAGATTCATTGATGTGCTTTGCATTCATAAGAAATCAGTATTTGAATCCATGTCCTGAAATAATTTTCTGCTTCTTATTTCCAGAATGGAACAAAGACCATCCTAATGAAATATTGCTAACACACACCCAGGACAAAACATCGATGGCAAAATGTAGAGTAAGGAAAACTTAAACTAGTCCATTAGTATTACACCACAGGGAAGAAATGTTGACACGAGATTTCAGAAACAGAAAAAGAAGTTTGTAACTGTGAAATATAATCATTTCTCTAAGATGACATTCTACTTTTATTTGCAGGTCAGGTGGATTGCATCTCAGATAAATGAGAGCCAATGCCTTGATAATGAGCACGTTGTCTCAGTTCCTAAGGCATCTCAGGTGATACCTGCTCTTGTGAAATACAGAATTTCTCCCCACAGTGTTGTGGATATTCTCATTTGCTTGGGTAATGAGCAGTATTCCAGATTAATATATTCTTATGAAGATGTGGGTGTAATACCTCTTAAGATAACCACTGGCACTAGTAGGATGTGTTATTCAGACAGCAACACTGACCAGAAGATCAATGGAGAATACTGCATATGCTATTTGCATTAAACCTTGACAAGTAGATGGAATAATTTTCATTAGCCAGGAAAAAAATAAAGTTTGTGTAAAATAAGCTTTAAATCTGCTAACTTTTGTCAACCTTTGGGAAAAGTTTCTGGTTATTCCCAACAGAAATTATTAAATCTGGGTTTATGTGAGATTTGCTTGGATTATTTAGTGTCTGGTAAAGTGCAAGTTCTGCTCTAAGTTTTCCTCCAAGTGGAGTGTTCACAGTGTGCCTCTCCTGGGGGATCTTTGGTTTCTAATACCAGAATTGATCTCACTCTGTGGGGTTCCCAACAGTGAGATGCCAATTTTACTCTTCCTCCTGTTCCTATTTTCCTACAGTTGGGATGAATCTAATATTGCTGAGCCCTCTACACTTCTGTCCAGAACTTTAGTTGAAAGGGACTGGCAGGATCAAGCATTACTGAACGAGACAGAGAGTGACAGACAGGCAGAGACTGGAACAGAGACAATGCCATCCCATAAACTTAATTTCCCTCAGAAGTGAAACTAATGTGGAAGAAAATTCAGATCCACGCTGACAGCAACATTTAATACCCAGCTATTCTAGCCCCTGCTATTGCCACTTTGCTTCTCAGGCTTACTTAATAGAAGCCATATCTCAGAGGAGTGGTTTATATCCTAATTGCTGTGGAGACAGCAGCTATAGGCTTTTATCCAAGGATGGAAGTTCTCCCCTGTAAAAGATTGTTGGTTTTTTTCATAACATCTAATTAACAATTAAATAGAAGCTTGTCTTGAAAGTTCTCTTTTTTAGGTTATTAATCTTTCCTCACTGCATATTACACATAAATCGTATGAAGATAGCCAGTTCCTTTCAACTTTTTCCACACAATAGATTTATATTATGGATCTGAAGGCTTTGCAGGACAGAAATTCCACAGAATAGCCAAAGATACCACAGACCCCTTCAGTCCCACTTTGCCAATGACCATTTCTTGTGACAAGTTGCAGCCATTACTGCATCATATAAAAATCAGGTTTAACATACACCTTGGGTGTTACTGACTTAGTTCAATCTTGGTGGTAATGGTAGAGAAATATTCTAACAGTGTGTTCCTTTGATTAAGGGTTGATAGGATTCATACTCACTAGAGAAGCTTTTTACATCCTACTGTTGAAGCCAGACCTCAATAAAAGCCTTGGGCACCTTGCTAGTAGGGCAAATGTTCACACTCCCCATGTGAGCCCNGTAATATATTGCAAGATAATGCATCCTTGAAAAGCTGTAAGGTCTTTAATATGTAATTGGCCTGCACTGAATATTTAGTAGTCTGTATTTGATAGCATATTATCTTAGTGGGAAGCAAATCCTGGGATTTCTAATATTCAGGAGTATCACATCTAAAATCAAAACATTAGCATAGGACCTGGAGATAGAAATTAATTTTGGTAGCTAAATCATTAAGAGAATGTTCCCTTTCTTTGAAGAACTGGCGAGTCCTCTTTGTCAGACAAATTCTTTCTTTCTTCCTTCTACATACATACAAATAGGACTTGTTTTCTCGTGAGGCTTCATTCCTATTGTGGAGAAGTAAAGCTTTATGTTACTGTTCACATTCATCATTTGGTTTGGCAGGATTCAGAATGGTGGATTTTGATTTCTAGAACCAGAGGAATTTAAGCCTGTTTAGCTCTATGGTTCTGAACCCATCTTTGGTTAGAAATGAGATCTAATAACGAGATGATTTTCTCTTTTGCACAAGCTCTCTTCAGAGAGCTCTCTTCATCTTTTCCCCTGTCAAAACTCAGCATTGATTTGCTTTGGTGTGTTTCTGAAACTTTCTTTCTCCACAGCTGCACTGTTAGAGCACTTCTATGATTTCTAACTGAGATTTTCCTGCCTTTCCCTTGCCTGATTGTGAGCTGTTGGTCTGATGCCCACAAAGTTCAATCTGACAATAGTGAATGTCCACTACATTAGGATCTGAGGATCACTTTTCTCTTCTGCATTTCATGACAATTTTATGCAAATTATTAGTTATTCATTATGTTCTTTGTTGCTAACACGTTGAGAGTACCAAGCAAACCAGCACCGGAATAAAATAAATAAATACATGAATGTTATAAAAACATGAATTAAAAAGCATGGAGACTGATGTCTAAGACTCAGCATCAACAAAGAAAAAAACCAACCACCAAACAAACAAAAAACCCCCCTAACATTTGTAGTTCTGTTCTCTTAGAGCTATTGTTTCTAATTCCTGTCTGTCAGCAATACCCTTTCCATGGGCTTTTCTCACTGAAGGTATAAGCTATTGTTTGCTTACTTTTTTTTCCAGTTGTAGGGCTCCTATTGCTATTTCATTTCTCTTTTACATACATGATTTCTTCTCATTCTTGATTTTTCAGGAATTATTCTCTTCTGATTGGCCTTCCCAACATACCCCCATTTACATCACTTTTTTCTTTCCTTTAAATCACCCACTAAGAATTAATGATCTTCATGGTCCTTCTCAGTGTATCCACTAACTCAACAGAAAAGGCAGTAGGGAAGGAGTTGAAGACAGCAACACTTGAGAAAATGATGCTAAGGTTAGAAATTAAGCTATTCAAACCCAGCTTTAAACATTACTGAAATAAACAGAGATATCATTCTGTCTTTCTGAATGCCTCACTTCTGTGCTGGTGGCAAGAGCATGAGAAAAATTATCTGTAAGGCAGCTAAAAAAGGAGCATTCTGTGAAATTTCAAACTGAATAGTCCTGTCTCTTGGACTTTGCTTTTCAGAGTTCTTTCTCTGTCTAATCAAAACACCATTTATGACAAACCATTCTCTCTGAATTACTTGCTTGGCTTTTTGTCTTGTACTGCATCAGATTTGTTTCTTTGCTCTTATCTTCCTCATAGTTCTCACTTCTCCTTGTGTATTTTCCCTTTTGCAGTGTCACACAAATATTGACAGAATAAGATAAAAAGGTATTTTAGTAATGGGTTTAACCAATTGCTCCAATGGAAAAATCAGTTAGCAAATGTGTAGAAACACTGATAAAAATCTACTAAACAAATGCTATTGTTTAAAAGAAACCTTGAACAATAATTATCAAACAGAAGAGCTGAAACTCTTTTACTATGTTTGGCTTGCAAGTAGGGATTGTGATTAATAAATAAGATTAAAAAATATATTAACATACCAAACTAAAACACCCAAGGCAAGAAAGGAGTCCCATGAATATAAACTGTAAATCTCCAGTGGTTCAGTAGATGTCTACATAGAGATGGGATCATGTGAAAGATAGGAAAAGAATCAAATCCAAACCCACAAAATTATCCAATAACTTAAATCCAAGAAAGTGGAAAATCAGTAGTTACACTCAATGGGTATGATGTTGCCATCTGTAAAAATAAAATTGCCAACATATGGAGTGTTTATCTTCAACAGCATCTGCAAGACTCAGACAGTGTGAATTGTGTGATTGCTGGACATGTGGCAAGCAATAAACTCTAGACTTATTAAACAGCTTCTTCAAAGAAAAGCATTTTTATTGCACTAAAAGAAAATTAGATGGAAGGAACAAGATGAATATATAACTTCCAAGAAAATCCAGAAAAGAGTGGTAATTAAAAATGAGGAGAAGTAATTAAAACAGGCATAAGAGTTCCTCAGAAAACACAACCATGTGTTTTGCTACTTATCTTCTCTACAGAATTTAGATAGCAAACTAAATAATTATCCTATAATATGTTGTTCAAATGCCATCATCAGCTAGAAAGCAGAAATATGCTGTGTTCTTCAAAAGTTAATGGGTGGATGACATTTGCAGATAAGTAAAATATATTAGGTGAAGACACCAAAATTAATTATGAAATAATTTCTAGTCTAGTCTAACTTCAGAGACAGAAACTTATGTGGAATTTTGGAATACAATGACTCTTCTGAGCAGTGACACTGATGTTCACTTCCCTCTCTTCATCACAATTTCCAGTACAGCCAGCAGAAATTGACATTGGAAACAAAAATGTGGGCTTGTTATATTTTGGAAATATTTTTTTCACTGAAGTTATTAAAGACCAATTGGAACTTGGTTTTTCCTGGTTTGTAGAGGTTTTTGCAACACTTGTATTTGTCCTGCAGAGAATGTCAAGATAATGTAAGAAAGGTGCCTGGTTCTAACATCTCTTTAATCTGGGGTGTCTCAGATTTAGCACTAACAAGTCTAGGAACCCTGTGTCTGTCACTGCCAATACAATAACATCTGTGTTTTGTTGTTATCAGAGAAAAGGGTGGCAAAACCTCCCTCTTCAAGAGGGAAAAACTGAGATAGAGGCGATTTTTGTGACAAGACCCCTCTTTGGAGGTAAAATCAGTGAAGGACTCCTGTTTAGGATGAGCAGTATAGCCGTTAGTCCATGTTATTTCTGGATGAGTTCACTGGCAAGAGTCACCTAAAGAGTTCAGTTACATTTCCTGCACGTTTTGCTAACCCTAACCGAAGGCTGGTTTACCACAACAGCTCCTTTCCACCCACACTTACAGGAATTAGAAATCCAGAACTTGAATTCTAATAACTTCAACATTCAGAAAAATCAAGAAAGGTGAAATAGATCCTCAGGACATTGTTTTGTTGTCATGGTTCGTGGGTTTTTTTTTGTCTCAAGCTCTGCATATATCTTAGTTTTCTGACATTCCAGCTTAGCAAACTAGAATGCAGACAGCTCAATTTAGTCAAGAAACCAACAGTTGTGAAGTTAAATGTCATGGTTCGTGGAAGAGGAAATACAAAAATTAAATCCAAGAAATTAAACTTCATCATTTAGCTGGGTTTTTTTGTTGTTTTGTTTGGTGGTTGTTTGTTTGGGATTTTTGTTTGGTTTGTTTTGGTTTTGTTTGGATTTTTTTCCCCACAAACCTGTTCATTAGCCAAAAAGGAGACAAAACCTAAAGAACAGTGACCAACACAATTAGCAGATTTTTCATTCAGATTGCACAAGGGAAATGAGTCCATTCTGAAAAGACAATGGGTTCAATGCAAAGGGCAGCAATACAGGAGACAATCATGACTGGCTTCTCATGGGACAGGAAGCCAGAGCAAGTGTTCTCCAGAAAGACTGGGACATTGTGGAAGAAATGAGTCACCTCTCTTCTGCTATTTGAGAAAGGGAATTCTGTTAGGCTACAAAGCTGTGGAGGCTTGGGCAGATCCTCCTCACCAGGTATGTACCCTAGAGCAAGTGATGTGTTGTGGTAGTGACCATGTTATAGCTCAGGAGAAGGAACATTGCTCTGTATTTGCTTCTCAGTTTTTGGCATTGAGGAAAGATGAGATTAGATGAGACCTGGAAAAGAAGCTAAGTGGCTAAGACTGCTGAACAAGAAAATATCTACTCTTATGTAAGGTTACTCTGAAAAGTTCCTTTAGATTTAGCACATTCAGGCACTGCCTCTGCCCTGTTTGCTTTAAAGCCACAAATCAAACCAAGGACTAACACATAACCAAGTTGGCAAATCAGCTTTGCACTTTCTTTTTTCAAGTGGAGCCTCTTTTGAAACTCAACATTTTGCATCCCCTGAATGATTCTCAGATCTCTGTAATCTTCCAAGCACTCTCCTGCAATTCAGCATAATGATACCAGCGTAATGCACTCAGTCAAAAGCCTTGTTATACACAGATTTGGCACAAGAGAAGTACAACAAACATCCTTGTCAATCAAAATTCACGTTCAAATGAGAGCTCATGTCAATGCTGTGACATTTTCCTGACAGATGAATGCAGACAGCAAATCCACAAGCCCTTAGCACATCTGTGAAATGGGCTGCTCTGCTTTTGCTTTCTGTTGTCTACACCTGGTAAAACTACACTGACAGTTGCTGCTCCCCTTAGAAGGCATCAGTCTAAAAGCTTCTCTGGCTTATTTCTCCTCCTGAGACAAAATTTTGCATGCAGATTGCTGTCTGAAGTATATCTATGCTCTAGTTCTTTCAGACGATGTGAAGTTTGAATTAAGAATTAGTGCATGGAATTCAGAAAAAAAAAGATAATACCACTTTTGGCCTTAAGCACTGAAAAAATCTGACTTTACTTATGTAAAAAAATTCTGAGTGGCATGGGGGTTCTACTACTGTCTAATAATAAATCATCACTGCAGATATAGATGTTCACATTAACTCCACACAAGTTAGTTTAAATGGACTTCAAGCAGAAAATGGTACCAGGCTACAGTGGCTGGAGAATTACGTGGAGGTTATTGCCCACAAACAGCCCAACCACTGTGCAGGTATTCATTTTAACTGGACATTTTGGCTTGAGAAGGGACAGAGGTGCAACACATACCCACTAGAGAAGAAAGCAGTTCAGACAAAGCCTAAGTGCACCACAGCACCCACAGAGCTGCCTCGGGAAGGGGTTTTTCCTGGTAAGGCACATAGGTTTCCTCCAGGAGTAGTGAGAAATGCTGGGATGAGTAGCCCCTGCCTTTTCCCTTGCTCCCACTAGGAAATATGCTGACAGGCAAAGTTAGCAAGCAGCCTCTTCTTCCCACTAGAGTTGTATGGCTCTGTTGCCTCTCATGTTTTGTCCTCACCCAGACATCCACGCTGTCGTGTAGCTGGCCCCAGCAAGATGCTACCCTCATGTCCATGCCATTCAGCATATCTGCAGCAAAGTCAGCATGTCCTTGGGAGGGATGTCACAAACAAGAATATATTACTGAGGTTCACTGCTCGCTTCCCTCACTGTCCAGAAAGCAGAGATGCTGGCAGCTGAGAAGCTGACACAAACCTGGAGGAGCCTATGGAAAGAGGTTAGCCCTGGATAGCATCATCTCAGTGTGTCTCTGGATGACACTTTGGGGCAGCTGCTAGCAAAGGATGAGTTTCACTAGGGAGAAACACATCTGGGGTGAGCGTATTAATTTTACCAAAGCCAAAATGAAACTTTATACACCCTCACACTGGAGAAGATCAAAATTCAGGGAGTTATTTTGCTGCTATAATACTTTTCTCTGTCTGCTACAAAGCATGTGCAACTGTCTGCAGAGCCTAGCCATTTGTGGGCTATCCTGGACACTGGTCTGATCCAGAACCACTCCTCATTTCTGATCTTGTCCCCAAGGGTTCTTTCTGAAACAAGAATGTATGTCCTGTAGCTCCCTATATCACATCCATAATTGCAAACAACAGCACTGAAAATTACACTAACTCGGCATTTATATCCAGCACATGTCTGGATCATTTTCTACACAAGAAAATTAATCTTCCAGGGAGCTTTTCCATCAGCATAATGGTTCCTTTGAGAATTAAATTCCCCTTACCTCCTTCTAGCAAGTCATTAGAGATTAGAGAGATGAGAGAATAAAGTTGACAAGAATCCTGCCTCTCGCTTCAGCAGGTTAGGGTCATACCTGATGAGCAAAGTCCCTTGAAAGAATTTAGATGTAAAAAGCAAAGTATCACATGAATTCTGCTGCTCTTGAGTTGAAGAAGAATTTGAGTGCTTTCTGCTTGTGCTTTGAATCAACTTTTCTCATAATGGGTTCAAAAAGTTATTGTTGTGATCATCTGCAGAAAATAATGCTAAATTAATTCCATAAAATTTTATGAGGGAAATTATACAACATAGTAATGAAATGCAAATATCCTCATTCATTAGGCTCATCCATTTCAATTGCACCTACAGTACATGTCTCAGCAGGGACTGTTAATCATACAGCAGCATGTAGAAAAGAATATATTATATTAATTAAATAGCCACATTATGCAGCTGGCTGCTGAATTATGCCCATGAAATTCAACACAGCATCCATTATGATCTTTATTAGAGCAACAGAATTTTCTCTTTACTGAATTTTGGAGAACAGAGTATCATTTTGATGTGCATCACAAATAACAACTGAAGAACAGTGCAGCGTTTGAAATGATAACAGTATTCTCCAAAAGAAACCTCTAGATGAAAGTCACAACCCTGTGACCTTTCAAATGGCTATTCCCCAGCAGACAAATCAGTCCATGTAGACCTCACTGAAATACTGAAGCATCCAGGAAGATTAGAGGGCTGGACAAAGTAGAAAGGACTGGCAGAATTGAGCCCTCAAATTCAAATCTTCAGCCAACAGCTACTCAAGTTTATCCAAGATTGAATACAGTTTATTTGCAAAGGTCACTTGGCTAATTTGTCCTCTACACAGTGACTTCAAGGGCACTGAGTGTTTCAAAGACTAAGCTATTAGCAAGCACATGAAAAGCTCTTGTCAGAAAGGCAGTGTGGGGTATGTTCACAGTCACAGAAAAGGACACTGTTGACTCTTAGGTAAGGAACACCAAAGGCAGACTTTGTACCTCTCTTCTTCCATCATTACACTATGCATATCCTTAATGATCCCCCCCAAACCAGTTTCTTGCTAGGACTTGGAACGTTTCAAGTGGATGCAGGTTTGGTTCTGGAATCAGAGGTTAACATCCCCAACTTCCTTTTCAAACAACTAGCACCAGTGGCATGGCTGAGCATACAAAAGTCCACTTCAAGAAATTTACCCAATATAAAATGTCATTTTTACTTTCCATCTTAAAAATAGCACTTGGTACTGTAGATTTGGCAGCAAAGAGGAAGAATGAAACATATGCAGGGTAAATTCACATCTTCCAATATTCTCTCAGGCCACTGATATCTTAGGTTTCCCTCTGAAGCATCACGATGTAAGAATTGTTAACTATTATTTGATGAAAAAGCAGCATTTGACTTTATAAACTATCAAGGATTGCAGACTTCCTATAGCTTTGTGGTTGTGGCATCAGAACACATAGAAAATAGGCATTCAGCCCTGAAAGAACACTGGATTTTATGCTTTTCATCTGCCCAATAGCTAAAAACATGCATCAACCAAATCCAGTGTTTATAAAGGCTGGTCTCAAGAGAGGCAGGAGGGGGGGTGGTCTCTCCCACCCAGGCTGTTCAGGGGCCAGTTGATTCTGCAAGAAAACACTTTGGCTCCTAGATTTGGAGGACACACTGGGACTTGTGCTTGCCAATTCCCAGAGGACTTTAGCCAGTAATGTGTTACACAAAGTGCTGATAATCTTACAATCCCATCCTGCCTCTACTTCTGGATAAAGTTCCAGTGTCTGCCATGTCTTGTGCTGATCCAAAGGCTGGCCCTGCATCTTCAGCATCTTTTGAATATGCCCAAAAGATCAGGCCCTCTGAATTGGGTTCCTCTTTATAGCTGTTAGACCATTAGACCATCCTTGCTGTGAGCATCAGGCCATATCAGTAACTTCACTCATATGCAGTCTAAAGAAATTCGTTTCTCACTCTGGCCATGCAAGGATTTACTTGGCATCTGGCTGGCCTTCATGGGTCCACACTAGATGGACACACATGGCCTGTACAGGGAGACATGTAGACATATGTCAAGTGCAGTGCATTTCTAGTGCCACTAAGTCTCAAGGGACCTGCCTCCCTGACGTGAAGTTAGCTGTGACTTTCTGAGACTTCCCGAGCCATCAGAATCAGATCAGGCAATTCCATCCCATTTTTAAATGAGAGACAGCACCAAATTAGTACTGTGTATAATGCAAGAGGAAACTTTTCAAATTCTTTTGAGGTTTTTTTGTTGCTTCCCTGCATCTCAAGCTGAAATTCACACTTAGAGTGGCCTTTGTTTTTCACCCTTAATAAACATGGAAATGTGCAGTGGTTGTAATGCCATTCAGACTGCAGCCAAGAGAGCACTGTCTGGTTTCTTCACTGATTTATGAGGCAGCTGTAAAGCTTTGCTCTAGTTTTAAAACCACTAGGAGGTTTCTCATGGAAAGTAACGGCTTAAAACAGAATGTTATATATAGATATAGCAAAACTATATTGTGTTAATTTGCTGGATTCCCTTCAGCAAAGAAAAAAAAGAAAAAAGTTATTAAGAGCCTTTCATTGCTTGAGAATTCTGTCTAGATTGATAGTCATCTAAATGAATCAAGAGCTATTCAGTCACAAATGGAGGTCTGGATTCACTCGAATAAGCTCATTGTGCTCAACAGTTCCATAACAGTTATTAAGAAGATAATTCAATAACTTTTTGCATGCTGTCTCAACACATTGCTCCCAGCAAACCATACTGAACTCTCAGTGGTGGCTATGAAATCATTCATGTTGATACTGTGTGGCCCAGATCACCTGACATTTTAATTCTATTCTGATTTCTGACAAAAGGTCCAAAATTGAAAATGGTAGATTTTTTTTTGTGCAGTAGTAAGTCACAACAATGTTCCTCTGTGTTCCCTAGGTTTAACATTTGCCTATAAACAGAACAAGTTACAGCTAGGACCATTGTAATCTTCCACTCTGGGTGCCTACATAAACCAACCCATAGTCTTCAGGGATGTGTTTATACTTCCTAGTACCTAGCACAGGTTTTCCCCATACATTTGAGGGAGCTGCTCATCTGGTGTAGCAGTCAGTCCATTATGATCACCCTTATTTTACTACAGCACCAAGAGCAAATAGAGCAATCACAACAGTGACAGGGATTACTCCAGGAGGACAACAATTAAATTGCAGAATTCAAAGAAGAACAAACTAAGAAGTCATCAAAACCCTTCAGAAAGATAAAATAAAGTTTTGATTTGGTTATAGTCCTGTACACCTTCTAAAATTTAGATTTTCATGCCTATTTCACATCAATTAATGCCTGATAATGGATTATGCAGGAGTATCTTTTAGGGGAAACAATCCCAGGCTACTTCAAGCTGTTTGTACAGACAAGAAAATAAAAAAATAAAGGCTTGCTGGAGATTGATTAATGTTCTGTGATCTACACACTTGAAGAATTCCACATTTCAAGCAACTTTTAACATACCTCTCTGACATCTGAGCTTCATAAACCCGGGTCTAGCATTTAGGCTTCTTCTTTAGATGCTGGGAGACAACTGGCACCTCTCACCTGACTCAGCTGTTTAGTTGTCTGCTACCAGGTAAAATGGGAAACCAGATGGCAAGATTCTTGACGACTTAAATTGTAGACATCTGGGTTTAATTGAGATGAGTATCACAATTTAAAGAGTAAATACACATCCTGGTAACAGTTCAGGAGGAATAAGCAGAGCTAGCAAACAAAATCATTAACTACTTGGGTTTTGTTGGTTAGCTAGAAAAAGGCAATGTTAAGGCATGAAGGAAATCCTTCACAAGGGCTCAGAATCAATCTGACAGACACTTGTTAAACTTCCAGCTGTCCACAAGAGATCAAAGCTGAACCTTTCCCTCCTACATCCATAGTCCAGAAATCAAGCTCGGTGAATTAGTTGTCAGCAATTGAAGCCCTCAGTTGTAATAAATAGATGGCAAATAAATAAATGAACACATAGAACAGAATTGCTTTTTTGTTGCAATTCTATTAAAGTGGAAAACTGAACCGACTGCCTGTAGTGTCAGCCAGGTTTAGTATTCCCCCTGACACAGACACACAACGTTGGCAGGGACTGCTGCAGGGAGGTGTTCTCAATTAGAGAGCTGAAAGCAAGGCCATTGATCATGCTTCTCTTTTCCAGGCTCAATTAAGAAACACTTTTCCTTCTGCTCCTCTTTTAGCACCTTCGTATGGTTTTGGTGTTGATTCTTCTTTGGGCTTTCTTCCCATTTTCCCTTGCAGCAGTGGACACTGAATGCTAATAAGTCACACACTTGCCATTTAATTTCAGTACAAATATTGCCTCTTCCAGGAGGCTTTTATTTTGCTTTTTTTCTCACAACTTTGTGTTCTTTTGACAGCACGTGTGAGATAACATCATACCACGATAGATTTGAATGCATACTATGAAATTATGGTCTCTTTTGAGAGCTGTAGTTTGAAATATTCTATTCAAATTACACCCACAGGTAAGATTTTACTTAATTACTTTAAGATCATGGAGGTGTTGGAGTAAGAGGCCAATTCACACAGTGCAAATAACATTTGAAGCAAAGTGTCATGTGACATCTTAACAGCTTAAGGTGGCTGCAGCTCCAAGTAAATATAGACTCACAGATTACATGCTTATGGTTGTGTTCTAATGTGTAAAAGGGAGTCTCCAGCACAAAGACCATGGGAAAAAACTCCAGCATTCTGAATGAAGCCTTCTTTGCCAGTGGATACATATTCAGACAGCTGTGTGTCCTAAATTGTCTTCCTTTCTGGAACTGAATGGAGAAAACGAAGATTTCACTGATTTTACACTGGCTGCAAGAGGATGGACTGTACATGACTGAGCACAAAACCTGTCAATACCAACTTAACATCACAGCTTCAGAGCAGAATTCAGCTGCCAGAGTGAATTTTGACCATATCAGCACTTACTGTCATGAGGCTGTTGTATTTCCAACCTGCTGCAGGGCATCAAAAGAAAAAGGGATTCCTCTTCCATTAAAAACATTGCCAGTGGCAGAGGAGGGAGTAGCGCCAATTTTCTTCTTTGTATGAAAGTGTGAAGTGCTAGAGGAGTCCCTCACCTGATGGAAAGACCAAGATTCAGCTGAGAAGGGCAGGACACAGGATGAGCTATTTTACCCCCAGCTCAGGAGCCATAATAATTGATTAAGCACAGCAGGAATGTACAGTATCAGGAGGGAACATATTTTCTATGACAACATGGAACCAATCAGCACAAATGGAAGTAATGATTTTTCTGCCATTAGGGCACTGCACAGAAAAGTGACTTGACTACAAGACTGTACTTTTTCAGTTGTATTTAGTTCAGCAATTTGCTAAATAGCATCAGATTTAGTAAGACTTTGCAGAATCCTTGTGCTTAAACCTAAGTCTGCTTTTGCAATCACACATCATGCTTCAAGGAAGATGCTCTGTTTAGTAAAGTTTCAGCATTATCTTCAGGTTCACAAGTGTTTCATTAAAACTTTAAGATGAGCTGAAAGTGGCTTTTTTGAGATTAAGTGAAACAAATCCCAATATTTTATGGTAAAATGCACTCCTATAAAATGATGCACATACACTCAGAAGATCTTGTGAAATGGAAAAGTAGACAAAATATCTTCTGCTATGGAATAATCCTATTCAGTTTACATTTCTCCACTATCTTTACATGAAATAATTACAGAAATTGCTATTAATTACTTTTGGGGTATTTCTACTATGAACTATAGTCATAGCATACTCAAAAT
Organism: Chloroceryle aenea; assembly: GCA_013399075.1. Taxonomy (NCBI): domain Eukaryota; kingdom Metazoa; phylum Chordata; class Aves; order Coraciiformes; family Cerylidae; genus Chloroceryle; species Chloroceryle aenea. Next base: position 20,871 of record VWZY01001271.1, on the reverse strand, counting down.
GATGCAAGTTCCAGACAATTTTACTATCTCCAAATTAGTCATTATATACAGGCAATCACCTTCTCTACCAGCTAGATCATCCCTGATTATAAACACATCCATAGGAAAAAATCTATGAGGAGAAAATGAAGCTCAGATATTGTTTCTCATATCTTATGTTCTGCCTCCACAAGCAGAGTACCAAACAAAGCTGTGGAATTCATGATTAAGATTTCAGGTCCCCCTGGGATGTTTACATTTTCCTTCTCCCTACCTCTTCTGTACTTTGAAAGTCACATGAACTTGTACATCTCAAAGTCATAAAAGCTCAACTCATAAAACCCAACCATTTCAAAGAAATTCATTCCATACTGGCAGAAAAGGAATTTCTGTATGGAAAAAAAAAAATAAAGAAAAAAAAGCATCAGAATATGGCCATAAAATTCAAGACAAAGATAACCAAAGAATTTCGATGATGAAACTACCCATATGTACTGCTGGTCTGTATGCAAGCTACTGTCTTTAGAAGTGAGGATGTAGGAATATAGATAAGCATAACTATTTGTGATTACTGGAGACACACCAACATCCATCAGGAAATAATCTCCCTACCTTTGCTGGTGGTGCAACCTAAAGTTTGCAGAAGAATCTCTGAAAGTGTTCGTGACATTTTTCAGAGACCATAAGTTGTCAGGTATAAACTGTGTGTCTTCCACATCTCAAGGACACTTGGAATTCTGTAGGCATTGCTGTAACACAAAGAACTGTTTGCTGACCTTTCCATCTCTCTAAGGCTGTGTACCTGCTGTTGTATCAAATATTTCATCATTCTTTTCTTAACTTTTTATTTAGTGTGCATGGTGAAGGACGTTTACTCCTAGTAGTAAAAGAATGTGTGAGTGAGGGGGATGGAATGATTTCTAACATTTCTTAAACACCTCTATCCTTAATGCTGTCTCTTTTGTTTAACAGCTGGGAGCTCAAAATTTTTGTGTTTCTTTTCCTTCACTCTTGAGCCCTGATGGAAGTGGAACGTATTTTTAATATACATTACTTTTGCCAACATCTGGATGTATTTATCAGACAAAGTATTAGAAACTTTTGGGGGGATTAGAAGTAATGGACACGTGGATAGCTGTAATACATTGGGGAAAGTGTCAACACAGCTTTCAGTAAAAGAAAGCCTGCTTTACAAACTCATTGGGGTTCATCAAATGCTTTGCTATGGATTTACGTAAAGGAAATCTCGTTGACTTTGATAAAATCCCCTGGGGAAGGTAAATTGCCACAGAATAAAATGGAAGATATGCACCAGCTTCTGCATCAAAAATAACTTAAGTAAGCTAGGACTCTTCAGAGTGAAAAACAAACAATTGAGGGGCATATGGCAGAGGTCTACAAGGTCAGAAATGTTATGGAGAGTGTGTATATGGATTGATTTACCTTTATCTCTTCCAGGAAAAGAACTGGGGATGTGAAATTAAACTACACCAAGGCACTGCAAAACAAAGACTCTCATTATCCATACAGCCAACAGTTTAGGTCCAGTACTGCTGCCCACGAGATGCTGTGGAGGGTAAGTTTACGGGGTCTGCAGGAGAGGTTAGAAAGTTTACAGAAGAGATGCCTTCTAGTGCTATAAAATAAACAGAAACTACAGCGGTCTCCATAACTGCTGGAGTTTCAAATGAAGAAGAATATTTGTGGGGAGCATATTACCTTGTCCTTATACTCTTCTCTAGACACCTGCTCCTGGCCACTGTCAGAGACAGGATGGATACTGGGCTAGATGGGCTGACCTCCAGACCAACCCTTTGTGGCTCCTCTTTCATTCTTAATCAAGGTGTCATTAACAATTTTGCTCAGCTCCTCTGTACAAGCTCCTTATGTAGATATCTTTCTTTCTGCTCTAAAATTACTTGTCAGGCTGCAGCTATCCTTTAAGTCACTGTCTGAACGTTGGAATATAGAGGTAACTCCAAAATGCAGCACTGTAAAAATACTGGCAAAATGAAGAGTCCTTGATTTGTGCTCAGAATTCTTTTCTCCCCTTCCCTGGTAAGAATGTATTGAAATGTTACTGAATTGCAGCATATATTAAATGTTCTGTACCTTATGTGTTTGATATGCTTATGTAAAAAAGATTTACTCTAACTTTGAATGGTTGCAAACGTATTACTTGGGATGTTAAATAACAGAAATAATTCCTAGCTGAAGAACTTTAAGGAAACAAACCACATTCAGTAACCTTTTCTTACACAGAAGTACAATTTACAGAGGTCTAATTATACTCCAGCAATTTACATTTTAATATACTACTTTAATAACATTTTTAATTATTCTGTGATGGACAGTGACTGGTAAAATAGCAAGTGAAAACTGAAAAATCAGATTCTAGACCCATTTGCATTGCCAAACTGATCCCTAGAGATTTCCTCCTTGGAAAGCCACAACAGATGGGTAAATTGACAGTGAAAACCCACAACAGCCTTCCAGCCTCTCTCTCATTTTCCCGTGCCAGCTTCAATCCTGAGTCACGTAGCTAAGAACAATGTTTACTATTAGAACCATGCAAATGTATCACAGTGCTTGTCCCTGCCAGGGCAACAGGACAGTTCTAATCAATTCACAGTGTGTAGTCACCTTGGGACTGCAAACATAAAAAGGAATAAATAGGGAGGTCCAACCAAGCATGAGAAGTTACGAAGCAAACTGTAAATGCCAGTTTTGAAACACTGATCTGAATAACCCCCAAGCAACTACTGCAGAAGGTAAACACAATATAGATTTCCAATGAGCTCATTCTGTGCTTTTTCATAAATACACTGACTGTGCCACACTAATGAACATTCACTCTTAGGCTATTATTGGAAAATTCACCCATTTTAAGACCTTGAACAAACAAACTGGCAAGATCACAACCTAAACTCAAGCAGTCCCCTCAGAATTCAGACACTGAGCACCAGTAAATCTTTGCTGTATAACCATTCATATTTCAAAAGCAATGGGTTGCAACAATTCTGTTTGTAATTCTGATAGATATAAAATTGCTTATGTTTGGTGGTCATAAAGCTGTCAGAAAGGAGCCTGCATCTGGAAGTGTCATCTTGCCTGTAGAAGTCCAGAAGACACTAGCAGTGGTGCATGAGTCTGCTACAACATATTAACTAACACCAAATAAAAGTCTTTAGATCAAAAATTTAAAAATCATATTCATGATAGAGGTCCAAAATGACCACCAGTGGCTCACTTATTCATTTGGCATCTGGCAAGACAACAAAAATTCAGAATACCTGGCACTGTGGCAGCCAAAAGCAAAGCTCTAGAGAGCTTTTGCTGTTGGCAAAACTCTGGAGAGCTTTGCTGTAGGAATGGGATCACTTTTACATCCCAAAAGAGAAATTAAACATAAGAGATTTCATGAAGTTATGTAGTTCTGTGCCAAGAGTAAATCTACAGAGTGCTTGAAGGTCCTTGCAGAAAGTGGACAACTTTCAGTAGCAATTAAGACACTCACCACTGTAGCTCTCCATGTAATTATTTCCCCAGCACAAACTACAAACAAATTTTCATGCAGTCCATTGAATCCTTAATGCTCACATTTTGAAAGCATCATTTTCAGTCAAATGTACCAAAGCAGTATCAAAACCTCACCGTTTTTATCCAAACTGTTTATTTTCTGGCCACTCCTACCCTGGAGTTGCCATCTGCCAGTTCTGCACTGTGATTGCCACATTATAATTTCACAGGGGGCAGACCCTAATACTACACTGCTCAATTAATTGAATCATTCATTCAGCAACTGGATTCTTTGGACATTACATCAGCCAGGTGGTTTTTATTTACAAGCCATGGATTGGAAGCAACTGCCTCTCAGTGAGCTATTTTCCTTTTTGCATCACTTGTTCAAAAAACCACCTTAAGAGGAAGAAATCTTTTAAATAAGTTTGGAAAACTCAGCAAGGACCTCATCTCAGCTACAAGAAGTTAGCAAAAGAGCCCAGTTAACAGAATGGACCTAGGATGTTACGTATTATATTGCATGATGTGAGACAGAAAGTAAATGAGTAGAAGCTGTGGAGGATTCTTGACGTCCAAACATTTCTGGAAGACATAGCATAGCCTTTTGAGATGGAATCTCCCCTCCTTTACTGGAACCAGTGGGACTGTTCCACCAAGTCCACCAGTTCCAGGATGTCTACAGCTAGACAGAACTCCATCCTGAAGTATTAAAATAGGCCACTAGATAATTTAAGAGGAAGACTTGGTAGGTTGGGCAGTTCACTGATCTACTGACAATGTCACCAGGCTGTAGCATGTGAGTAGTTAGGGAAAAAGAAATTTAATCCTTCTGATTCTTATTATTCAAAGTACTAGGAGTGAAACATGTAGCTTAAAGCTTTTATGCAATGAAGGAAAAGAAAAAGGGGCAGCACAAGGATTTCTGTATACGTGAGTATGCATTCATCCAAAATCCTTGTCTTCAGCTGCCCAGGAAGTTCAGAAATCCCTCAAATATTTCTCCATTAAATCACATTCCAGCAGGAACAATGTTTCCATGTTCAGTGAAGAACACTGTGTACCTCAACCTTTAGACTTAGAGACAAAGAAAAGCAGTTGTGCTCTTGGCAGACAAACATAGATTGAAGGGAAAGAAACAAGAACATTACCAAAAAAAACCCCCTCAGCTGGTCTTGGGTCTTTACTCCAGAGACAAAGGAACACATAGACATTTTCTTTTGATTTTTTTTTAACTTTTTTTTTTGCTAGGTCATTCCTCTTTAGGACCAAATGACATCTCTTGATAAATTCAAAGTTTGCAGTTAAAGAGAGAAACTTTTTTTTTTTTCCATCATTAGTTACAGAGATTTTGCTGCCCATCCTTATGCAAACATAGATTTAACTAGCTTCCTTCTTTTGTTTCCTGCTCCTAATTAGCCAAGGCAGTAATGTCTTCTCTTTAGAATGAGAGCACTGAACAGTGTTTACAGGAAAAGGCTGGTCCTCTTTCCTATTCCCAGGGCAGTTAATTAACCTCTTCTTAACCTGGCCAGGAGTAGGACATATCTCACACCCATGTTCTGCTGTAAGCAGCCTGTTAGGTAAGTTTGCTCAATACCATAGAGCATCAAGTATTTAGTGCATAGATTCATTATGTGAAATTACTCTATTTTTTCCAACCACATCAATAATTAGGTCACTTTGTAACTGAAGCAAAGAGAATTAGAATGGAATAATGGGAAAGATGAGGTTCCTTTTGTAAGAAAAAAGTCTTACCACTTTTGCCTGTGAATGCTTTCAGAAATATCTGAAATGTCAAAAGTATTTTATCAGTTACCTTTAAAATAATGACAAAACATTTGTTCCAGTTTATGTGGCTTCATACACTGGGATTTAGCTTGTCCTTTATTCAATATAAACAGTCCAGGAGAACCCATTTAACTATATGAATAACATGGGCAGAGAAATAGCAACTTGGCTGAGAACCACAGAAAATAAGTGTTGTTAATAAGCCTTTAAATTATTGCTTACTTTATTTGTCAGTGCACACCAACATATCTCCAGTGATAACCATCTAGTTTCACAGCTTGACCATCATTAGTGCTTTGAAATCTTTTTTTCTACAATATAATAAAGATTTTCCCTTACATAGTTTCAACATTTTGCTTTTTACCACAAGGCTGGACATCAGGTCACTGTTGCCTCTCATTTAGTTTGTGATCATCTAAAAGCTGCAGCTTCTCTTGTTTAGAGCTTCTGCTTTTCTAGCATTCCCACTCTTGCCCACACAGGGCTGATGATACTCATGTGTGAGATTTTGCCCCCTCTCTGATTGATTTGCATCATGCCTGTCTCATGCTATTACTCCCATCAATCAACATTTCACATTCTAATCTTCCCAAGTGCTTGTAGTTGCCCTGCCCTTGCCTGGTTTTGCCTGAAAATTTAATAAGGACATTACCCATTCTGCTGTCCAAGTCCTTAATGAAAACAATAAATAATGCTGACCTTGAGAAACTTCACTTTACTCATCTTTTCAGTCTGTGAACAACAACAGATAGCCACTCTCACTGTGACTTCTCAGCTACTTGCTTACTTGTCCTACACTAGTTCCCCAATCTTTCTGCAACTCATTTATGGGAATGCTGGGCAAGAGTATCAAATACTGTTGAAAATCAATTTACATGTGAAATTTTCTTTGTTTTCCACAAAGCTTATCCCCATATTATAAGAGGAAGTTAGGTGCTTCAAGTTCATTAATTCTAAACAGCAGAGGTGTTAAAAAATTAAGTTTTATTACAGATGGAAACTGCAACTTGTTATGGCTGGGTGAACACTGCTCTTGAAAACACTACCAGATATGTAAAATAAAAATATTACATGCTTTCCTTACCTTATCTGAGTTCAATAAAGCCATTTTATCTCAGTTTGTGCCTAAAGAGAACCTCAGCATCTGAACAAACTTGGATGGTTAAACTCAGTACCATGCAGGAATTGATTATGGTCTACTGGGCAAAATGTCATCAGTAGATAGAGGTCATAGGTGCCTTTATAATTTAAAAGATCTAGGTATAGCTAGGAGCAATTCTTCAGTCCTTTCAGCACACAGTTATGTCCCTTTCCTAATCACCACTGGAATTTGGAGTAAATGGAGGCATATTGTTCTATCCAGAACCATATTTTGCAATAAGCTCTTCAAACAATGGATCAAGCACAAGCAGCTGCTTTTGGATTAGATAGAGGCAAAAATAATACTCGTGGTAGGTTGGGTTGGGTTTGTTTTTTTTTATATATGCATCAGTGCTTCAAATATTAAGGTTAGTCTGGCATTTCTTTTTTGTATGTCCATCACAGTTCCAGATTTTTGACTGTTCCTTTCCTCGTTCAGTATTTTTAACCAGTTTCTTTCTGGAACAGCCATCAGTCAAAGCCAGGGACTCAGAGAGCTTGCTTCACTTCCCGACACATAACTGCTCAGTTATGCACATTACTCCAACTGAATTCTGCCAGAGCTTATTCCACACCCATTTTCCCATAAGTGTGTGTAACAGCTCCTTCTTTGTGCATGATTCATGGACTCTTTGAGGCTGCTACTGTCCATTTTTCTTTACCCCAAACTGTGAAAACTTGAGCTTTTCTTTCTTTGGAGGTCATGTAACCATTCTTCACCTGCATCAATCAATATTATAGGCACTGAAATAGACTCTGCAATGTAGTGAGGATTTGTATCCAGATTTTTTGTCATTACCTGTCCCTGCAAAGAGCTGCTTATGAAAAGATGGAAAGGGCAGATTCTTTGCAGGGTCAGAACATGGAAATATGGATCAAGCTTGGAAAACTCTTGCAATTAACCTTGGTAAAGAAGGATGAAAAATTGAAAAGGGTTCAATTTATTGTTCCTAATATGTATAAAGTTAAAAAGATTCCCCTGCCTCCCCAGTTTCCAGTGGCATTCCAGGAAAGAGTAGCAATCCTGAGGGAAGTTTCTCTATGGAAAGTAAAGACAGCTCAAACCAGATTTTTAAAGTATCTGAAATTATTAGACCTTAACTGACTAGTAACTCTTACAACACTCTCCAGCAAGCTCTTGCTGTGCCTCATGGTGCCCTGTCATCCTCACTGTGGAGTGCAAACACTCGGGGACATACTGCAGTGGATGACCATTTTAATTACTCCTTTTAATTACAGACTGTCCACTACAGTGAATGACAATAAACACCTTCCCATCTGCCAGGGTTTTTAAAAGGAGAGGAAAAGAAACCATCCTGCTCCTGTCCCAATCTCAACTCTCCTCCAAAACACACCTGCTGAACTTCCCACAGTTCTTCTTGCCTCCCACCAAGCTAAAGATGCCATTAATTCCTGTCACTAAATAAGCAATAATTACAGAGCACTGCTGTCAGTGATAAGATAGAACCTACAAAACCATGAACAAAAGATGAACCAAGAGACTCACATCAGGTCCAAAACAAAGCAAACATACATACTTTGATTCTTTCTTCTTAATATTCAGTTTCACTTCATGTGGGTGTAAGTTACAACCTGTCTTATTCCTACGTTTCCAGAGACAGAAAACAAAATGACTCCCCAAAAGGTAGTTCCCTGCAGTTGCTGTTTGGTTTAGGACAAGATTTCATTTACCTTGACTATAATCATAGTAGCAAATTGATCATTTCCATAGAATTCTCAATTATTTTTTATTAATTGTATTAATAATTATTCATCTTTTGCAACATGGAATTCCTTGCTTTTATAATGTCAGGAAAGAAAGCAAGCTCTTCACATTAAATCAGCAATATTTACTTTGTCTCCACTACCATACTATAAAAATGGATAGGGATAAATACTTAAAAAATATGGTTTTGAGAGATTATAAATCCAAAAATTTATGCATGAATCTGACTAAGCAAGAGGAAGCCTATTTCAGCTTTTGTGCACTAAAATAGGATGTAAAACGACAATGAGAAGAAGTAATACCAGTCATGTTAACCCTTAATCCAAATGCAGCAGGACACAAAGAAGTAAATTCAAAAGTAAGAGACTCCTAAAGACACTGATGAGTTTTCAGGTTCAGGATGTCAGGTGGGCAGGTTTGAAGGATATAGAATGTGGGCAGGGACTGAAGTCTCTGCTTATTCAGGATTATTATTACTTTACAGACACCTAAAGTGAAAAGGACTAGAGAATATCTACAGGCATAAATGTATGCTGAAGTTACACCATAAAACTCATCAAAAGAAAGAATTTGCCAACTATAGAGATGTCCAAGCAGTAAATTATTAAAATTTCCACTGGTAGTTTGGTTGAGGTATTTTTTCAATGCAGAAAGAAATGAAAAATCATGAATACAACTAACAAAATATTCTCCATTTATAAAGAGAGAGTTGGCCACAAGCAAAATCAGGAGGACTCAAGCTGGCAAGACCCTTCCAGCTTTAATGAAAGTATGAACGACTGCTGTGATGTACTGAACAGCCCAAAATAAGGGGAAGGTTAAGGACATTGCCCCTGATCAGCATTTTATTAAATGCCATCTGATGCATTTCTGTGACCTTCTAGCCTCTTGCTGTCAAATGGTTTGAAAGAGCTTGCTCCTTTAATTGTTAGGGAAATTCTTGACAAATTCTAGGAATAGACTACACAGGTAAGGGGACCTCCATTTCTAGTACTGGGGGGGGTTCTTTCCAGCACTGTTCTACATCAAAGATGAGCTACAATACTGAACAACTATAAAGACAAGACTTGGTCCATAGAATCATTTATCTAAAATTAAAAAATAAAAATAGTGACTTATTAAATAATATTTGCTATTAACTCTTGGCTCTACTGAATAAATACAATATTTCATTTTAATTTGTCATGTCAGAATACTTTCAGCTAAGATTTAGATTATTTTTTTAATCATTAGGGAAGTTATTAATAAATGCAGACATCCACCTGTAGGCAGCACTGTGTCTTGCCAGTGTAAAGGCATCTGTTAGAAAATGAATAACAGGGCTACTATGTGAATATTTAAAGATTAATCTACAAATATTGGGTCATAGGCAGCACTATTTCTAGGAGGTGCTCTTGAATTTTCTCCTTTGACAGAAACCCTGCTCATGATACAAGCCTGTTGTCTTCTGGTTTAAAGTATAAAGTGAGTATAATTCCCTGAAAACCTCTGTCACATGGGCAGAGAATTTCTCCCAGCCTTTTCACAGCATTTCTGCACTTTCAGTTTCCCCTATTGCATAACAGTTTCTCTTTTAATGCCATATGCATGGAGTAAGAAAGTGATTCAAAGCTCTAATCTTCAGTATTATTGCTGTTAGCCTAACTTTTGTCCAAGAAATGGTAAACCACTGATTCATCTTGGTTTAATAGGAACTTTGTGTAATACCTTTTTCATGTCTGGCTTTTATAATTGCATTTTTCTTGCTGTTTATATGCACTTGTGTGGGTGCACGTAGGTGGTGTATACAAAGTGCTTGCAAATCAGTTCACTTTCAGAAGTCTCAAGACAAATAAATGTATTCTTTTTTGATGGAAGCATTAAAGGTCAAAAGTATGTGATCAGAGCATCAATTCATTTGGTTCCATATAGTGAATATATTGGGAAAAACTAAATTGAGTTTGTTAGAGAAAAGCATGTTATAAGCCAAAAATTATGTACTGCCTCTGCTGACATTCAGCCCTCACCACAAAATGCCATCCAGCCAAATATTTACTATAAAAGGAGGGTTACATTGCTCATTTTAAAAGAGCTGAATTTCCGCAGGGCAATAACAGCAAAAAGTTTGAAATTTCCTTGGATTTAACCAGTATTTTATTGCTACAAGGAGAAGAAATAAAAAGTTACCTTTAGTAAGAAAATTATATTTATCCAGATAAAACCAGGACAGAACAAAATGTAATTTCAAATGAGAAATACTTATCTAGTATTTAGCCTTCGGAGACAATGTTTTCTCTTTTAAAGAGTATTACATGTCATACATGGGTATGACATGTCATAAATGTCATACATGGGTATGACATGTCATAAATAGTGCATTAAATCCTTGTTCTGTAATTTTCTAAGCCAATAGCAGATCCAGTTTTGCACAATCACAAAACATTTAAGGTAAAAATACACTTGCTACAAAATAGGTATTTTATTGTTTGACTAATTACACCTTTACCAACCAATAGTTAAATTGTTTAACATTTCCAAAGCAGATATTGACACATGCCTATGCTTTCATTTGTCCTGCAGACCTATATGAGAAGTTGAACAAACTTTATTGTGCTTGTGACTGTTGGAGGAAGCTATAGTCATAGCCTCATTAAAATTTCTTGCTTATAATTACTTTCTTGGCAAGTTCTCAGTTTTTTTCCCCATGAGCTACTTAGAAGAAACAGAAAATATCACCAATAACCCTCCTTTCACTTGCCAAGACTCTCCATCAGTGAAGAGGGATCAATAAACCACAGTGGTATATATATGTTAAACCATTATGACACAATAAATATCATATAAGGACTGTTATTACAAAGCAAATATTTACCAGCAGTAATCACACGTGTGGTTTGTGACACAAATAGATGATTTTAAGTGTTAGAAATATTTTGACACCTCCCTCCAAAACAAAGAATTTGCCAAATAGCCCTCTAAAATCAGTTGTGTTGTAAAGTCCCTGAGGTAGATGCATAAATCCAGCTTATGAAAGTGAACAGGATCTACTCCAGAGCAAGCTAAAGGCTTACAGCTTCCATTTTTGTGCTTTAACTAATCTTGACCTCTAAAAGGCTAAGAAGTGAACCTTGAATGTAGTCAAGAATTGCAAAGACAAATTAAAGTCAGGGTTTTTTTTTCCCTACTAAAGAAAAGCTAAAGTTCAGCTACAGAAGTGACTGAATTGCAGGTAATCAATACCCAAAGCTTTGAAGGACTGACTGTAGGTCAGCCTGGTCATTGACCACCAACTCAGCAAATTGCAATAGCACCCCTAGAGATACAGACAAAAATAAACTAAAACATGCAGGGACAGTAAAGTAAATACTCCCCATCCCAATATCTGCACTGATTTGCATCCTAATCCCAGCCAGTGCAAGTTTGCCTAAGAGAGCCAGAAATAGGTTAGCACTGCTTGGCTGAAAGTGACACTTCTGCACTGGAAGCAGCATCATATGGAAAATGATTCCTCATGTTAATTGTTACATCCTTAAAGCCAGACAACCAGAACTACACAAGACTGCAATGTGTTCTGGTATTTCACCAATGCCTGGTTAAGCACACAGCTCTGTTTCTTTGCTCTGGACTTGAAGGCTCTTATCTCTTAGGAGATTTGGAATTACTACATCCTAGCAGTTACGCCTCTACAAGTGTGATTTTCCACAAATCACAAGGTACTGTGCTCTGTGCCATTCTTTAAGTGGTACCTAGTGAATTCCTTAGGGAATTTCACCCACCTACTGCTGATAGCACAGAATTTCCCCACACAACCAATATATTATAGCATATTATAATGGCCAGCATTGTTCTGGGCAGCTCAGAGTTTTTCTTCATCATCCAAATATGTTTATCTATTATCCTATATCATCTAGTTCTGCACAAGGGCATTTTTTAAAGGAAGGCATTTTTTCCTTCTGTAAAATAGAAATTATACTGAAGATGGCTGGCTGTTCTTATAAGCAAAGGCAAATGATGTAATCACAGAAACACTAAATTATCTGAGGACCCTTCCAGCTCCAATAATGCACTGAGCATGACAAGGGCTTTTTAAGATCTAAAATATTATGAATTATTTCTTCTATTAAATGATGACATTAAGTAGCACAGATGAGTTCTATAAGAAATCTGCACTTAATCAGCTGTGAAGAAGAAGAAGTCTGTGTAAAGTTATATTTCTCCTCCTGTGTGCAGGAGCAAGATATCTCCCCCATTCCAAATAGTTTTGTTCTCACTCTGAGTGCCGTTCATCTACCAAGGACACTCATGATAAACTGTGTACCTCACTCACAGTGGTTCCATAAAATGCTTTCTTGAAGGGAATACATTTGCTGAAGTGACTGGGTGAACTGAATGGTAAATCTGATGCAGAATTCATTTTATTTTAATTGAAAAGATTAACTCACTCCAGTTTCAGCTGTGATACTTCTGGTTGGATACACATCTCACTGATGGTGATGGAAAGGGTTCTACTAGCTTACTCTGGATTTGTCTTCCTTGGGATTTTAGGGAGAGAGGGTGGAGCCCCCTTGGAAAAACATTTGGTTTCTGGCAAAACAACTTTGGTTGTTCTTCTTTTGCTCCTCCACAGCTTGAGAAAAGGGCAGAGTCAAAGAGCAGCCCTCCACATTTCCAAACCCAGCTGAATGCAGTTCTTGACTTTTTTTTTCCTATTCAACACAGCTAAGTAATGGAATCAAAATCACAGCTCAGACAATCATCTCAAATTCCAGGGTATAGTTACTACAGAAGTACACTGAAGGTTGGAGGCTGAGAAATAACTTTAATTTTCTGTGAAGAAACAAAAAAATAAAAGGCTGGTAGTTCACACTGATATGAAACAAGAAAATGGTTTAGCTTTCTCAGGTTTGCAGGATAGAAAACTTCCTGCCCAAATCTAAAATGGCTCATTTTTTTCTTAACACTCACATGGGTATTCACTATATTTAGCTATTAATTTTTTTACTTGCAGTGTAGAATTAAATGATACCATTATTAGAACAGCTCATATGTGCAAAAATGACATTCAGCTCCAAAGCCAATAAGATAATTCATGGTCAAAAGGACATGAAACTAGGCAAAAATGAAGGAATGTGCTGTGATATGTAAGGAGCAAAAATCATATGGAATCTAATCTGATTCAGAAAAGGTAGGGTGGATAAACTCCTGCAAATATATGCAAGAATATATGCAAATGGTGCAGATAATCTGCAAGGTTACTTGACAATCTTTGCAGATTGCAAGGGGGAGTGGATTTTATTAAGGTTCTTTTGGATCCCTTGGTTTAGACATTTTTAGGCAGTAAGCTGCCGTTCAAGAAAGAAATCCCCATTTAAAAATAATTTCCTTACACTTCTGGTCCTGTGCTAGTCTTTGAACTCTTCTTCCTGGAATTTGCTCTGTGACAAATATAAATGAAAAATGAAAATGCACAGCTGCTTCTGATCTCGCTCTCTTTTAATAATCTTTCTTGATGATACAAGGACCACTTGCTTCTTATTTAGAATCATCAAGAAGTGATGAATTTAGGAATGATTTCCAGCTCTTCAGTGCATTGCTTTACCTCGTGGATCAAAACTGAGAGGTTTCCCATCAACACATCAAAGCATGGACTAATTTAATAGGCTTTAACACACATTCTAGTCCAATATTTTATTAGAAGCACCCTTTAATATGATACAAATTACAGTTTAACTTTTCTGTCTTACCAGAAGAGAGATTGTATGAGTAAAGGACAGGTTTCATAGCTAGTGTGGAGACTTTTAGGTGCCTTCCAAGAATGATTTTGTCTTTTTGTCATTTAGTGCTGTAAAATATCTTTTTACATTGTGTTCTGAAGCAGTTTGGTCACAGCACATCACTTTCTATCAAAATTAACTAAAAAGCCTTAAAGACAGAAACACCAGAAATTTGATGACCTGATAAAGTGAATTTCTTAGTAAGCACAGAGGGAAAGGACTTCCACTGTGGTTCTAAAGACTGAGTTTGAGAGCATCAAGAAGCAAGTGTCAGATTCCTATTCTAAATTAATTCCTAACAGAATTATAAGTTGCAACTGGCAGAGCAGAAGCAAAACATCTCTACCATATTTAGGCTGATCACTGAGATGGGGAGGAGAGAAGTGAATGATTTGTTGATGGAAGAAACATCTCATGGGAGGGCTGCCTACAGAGGTGAGGCAAGGTTTTCCCCTCCAGGGATATTGCTACCAAGCTTCCTACTTCTCTGTACTCATATCTACCTTGCATTGCAGCTTGGTCCATGAGCTGAAGCAGAAACATTATTTCATGGATATTTTGGAACTCAATATTGTGTGACAAAAATAAGCTACTCAGAAATCTGAGTCTGTAGCTGACATCATGCCCCAGGAAGAGATGAGGAGGTTTCCTTTCTTTGTATTTCTCCATTCAATGCCACCATTCCTCTCAAGCCCTCCAGTTGATTCAAATTCTGGCAGTACCAAGAAACCTAATTCGATTCTAAAGCTTTATTTGCACAGAATTTCAAATGAAAAAATTAACCCACCACTCTCTCAACTTCTCTTGAGACAAATACACTGAGAGTTGCTCAAACCATGATTACTACAGCCTGCCCAACAGCATGCTCTTGCAGATTCTGTGCTTTCCTTGCTGTAGGGAGGGATATCCTGAAGTTTAGGTTTGTTTCTACTCATAGTGTTTGGATCTGTTACTAAGAGAAGCAAAACTTCCTTAATGCAAGCATAGCAAAGATGTAGCATTAGTGTTTTAAACAGACATAAACCTAAACATCTGGAACCTTCTGAAGAAAGAAGCCTCCATTAATTCAAATTATCTATAACAACAAAGTTTTGAGCAGCTAAATTTTGCAGGGAGTACAGAGGAATTTCTTTGATTCCTGCACAGCTATAGTTTAAATTTCTTGTAATTCTTCTAAAACTTTAAGAATCCTTGCATAACCAGTTTGACACAAATCTATATGAATAAATGTTTGACATGGTTGACAAATAGCATCTGTTACATCTATTCAATATTTGTTCTGCTGGAAAAAGGCCATCGAATGAAAATACTCTTCCTGGTTCACAGTAAATGAAACAGGAGAAGTGAAAACAGAGTTTCCCTGAGCTCCATGTTGCATTCAGGAAATAGAGCCCATGGTACAATAGGATTAGTCATACCACGACAACTTCCAGGGCACATTCACAAAACAGGAACAAAGTCAGTGATGAATATCAGTTTCCTTACTCCACCACTCTCCTTTTTGTTTCAAGGAGCATTGAATACATTTTTTTGGCACACAATTTTGACATTGTTTCTGCAATGTAAGATAGCCCTAACCCAATATATGTATGTATATATAAATTCTAATTCTGCTTCTTTTTTTCCTCCCTCTAAAAATTTCCATGTGAATAAACATGAAAATTTAAGTGATTCCTACTGATCTGGGACAATTCAAGAAATTCTCAGAAGTGCTGTTTCTCTAGCAAAAAAAAAAGTGCACTTTATAAATGCACTATAAAATATTTATACACTTTTCTTCATTAGTTTTATTCCACATTAATGTCTGGCTGAAAGAAAAATGGATGTACCAGATAATACTAAATTTAAATTAAAGAAAACAATTTAATCCAACTGCAGTCAAATTGCAGGCAGGACTATAAATCCCCACTATAAAAATGGTATCAAGTTTTTTCAGGATTCAAAGAATCTCATCAACTGCCAGTTAAAGGCCAGATAAAATCCCAGTGGGCACCAATGGTATGATATTCCATCAAGTCAAATTAATGTTGCAGACATGAAATGAAACAGACGTTACTACAAGAGCAAAAAGACCCAAACCACTGCAGTAATTACAGCAGAGCTGAACAATGAAAGGCAGATGCATGAAAGTTTTTGCAGTTAAAGTGGTGTGGCTTCTCCCCATTAGTAACTCCCAAGGTCACACGCACAAAGTTTTGGCATCCAGTTAATCCACCAAAGCAGAGATCGGTCTACAAAGTACAATGAGTGTTAGTGCAAATTGTTTGGGTTAAATATGTCCTAGTTGTGCATGCTTTTTTAATGTTCAGATATCAGCCTGGAGCAAAGGAGTTTTAGGACTCAGACTCATGATTCACATAATAAACATAATATTAATAGCAGGAAAAAAAAGAAAGAAACAAAAGCTGCACTCAATCAGCCCTCAGTGGATTTGTTTACAAAATGATGTAGCAAATATTGATGAGCATTCCAACATTGCTTCTTGGAAAAGAGAATATCAAAAAATAAGAACCAAAACCACAAACCAAACACACAACACACAACCAAACAACAACAACAACGTCAGATTACAGGCTTACAATGAATGATGCAGCCAGCTCTAACCAGATTCAGAAATTCTCCAGCCCAGGAGAAACCTTGCAGTGCTGTGAAGTGCACACTTAGCCTAAATAAACTGAGATGGGGATCATGCTGTGATCCCTGAGTGTAGCCCGAGACAAAACCTCACCAGGAATTACATTAAATGTTTGATGGCGTGGATGAGAGTGGGACAGGACTAGGCCCCAAGCTCTGTCTCTTGGTTTTTTAGCACACATTGCCCTGCTGTTGCAAGAATAGGTGCAGAAAAGAGCCATGCATTTTTCACTAGAAAAATCACCAGAAAATATGTGTTGACAAGAGACCATTGCCCTCCTCCAGTCCTCTTGGAAGCTGAAGAGCAATTCCTGTGACATCAGTCATCAGTTACAGGTAATCAGGTATCTTAACATGTTACTGAAAACCTCATTCTCCTACCCAGCTGTTTAGAACATGCAATAGGGAGGCATATTCCAAATAATAATCTTACTCTACAACTACAAACAACAAACAAACACCAAAAAAAAACAAACAAACAAGGAAAAACCAACCAACTTAAAAAACCCACCCAAACAAAGAGGTTTTGACTGTAATGGAAGCACATCTTTACACATCACACATCTTTACACATCACAGCCTCTCCTCATATGCCACATGCTCCAATCTCTTAACTGACCCTAAAGCCCTCCATGAGACTCACTCCAGTTTGTCCGTATCTCTTTTTTGTGTACAAGAGGGTCCAGAACTTATCCCAGCACTGCAGATCCCTATCTGTCCCATCCCTATGAGCAGTGCTGAACAGAGGGGATGAATCACCTCCCTTGGCTTCCTGGGGACACTGTGCTGCTATGCCATGAACATCAATCAGTAACAAGCAATTCTGCCAGATTCATTGATCCTCTCCTTGCAAAGCAAGTATTTCTATTATTGCTCTTCTTCAAATAGAGATAAACTATGTTAGGTGATAAAAAACCCTGTAATAACTCAGACAAACCAATTTTTCCATCCCCCACATTTCTCCTTTAGTCACCAGCATTCTTTTGCAGCAGCAGCTCTGAGATTCCTAGTCTATAGCACTCTGCTGAATGCACAGTTTTAAGCACTCAGATTTTCACACTTTTGAAGCACTGTGCTTATAAAAAGCATATTTAGCTTTGTGAATCACATGGAAAGATGTAGCAGCCAAGATGCTTTATTCTTGAGAAGGTGTCTCTAAAATAAGACTTGCAGGCTGGAGGTTCACTCCTCTGTTTGTCTAGATATGCTAATGAAATGCTGATGAAACTTGCCTAGGATTTTGGAAAGTGTGGCATTTGAGATGTTAGAAGATGTCCTAGGTACAAACACAGTCTACCCACCAAGGCAACTTGACTGAATAAAAATATTTGTGAGTAATTTCATAAAATAGAAACAGATTAGGAGCTCTAGGCTGTGGCTGCAAATCATGAGGACAGGACTGAGAGTGTAGATAGCTGTGCACTCCCCAATTAGCTGTGGGATAGGTTAGTTGCATACCTCTATAGGGTGGTTACCTTCCCACATCACATCTGCTCATGTAAGCACCGCATTATTTAATTCAAAACGAGCCAACATTTACTTCTTTTAAGTAAAATACCTCCATCACAAAGAGCAAAACTAGCAAAACCAGCAAAACCCTTCCCTTTGCACTTGGTTAACCCAGTTCATAGACTGAAGAGGTTTGGGGCCATCTTCATGAACAGCTGATTCAGCAGTGTTGAGAAGACAGTAACCTCTACAGCAGGGACCTAGCTCCATTTCAGCTCTTCCATCCAAGATGAAGGCAGAGAGCAGCTACATTCATGCCTGTACCCCTCCAGGACAGCTAGACATGCAGTGCAGGTACAGAGATACTGAGCAAATGCAGAAGCCATAGTTCATTTGGTAACCCTTTCCTTCTTCCACTTATCAGAGAAGACAGATGAATTTCTAAGCTCTGCACCAAGCTACTCAAGCTTTCTCCTTCCTGAAGCATGGGGAAAAGTGAGGAGGAGTTACAAGAAAACAGAGGGTGGGATGGTAGCATATACAACTGAACAGCAAAAGGTCTGGTGACAAGAATATCCCAAGCTGGTCTGGGCATCTCCAGCTCACATGAACTAGAAACAGCCGTCTCCCAAGGGAACTCCTGGGTCTGTGGGATTTTTAAAGCATCAGTTCTTCAGACCTTGATGGAAACCAAGTTTCTGTCCTTATTGGAAGCACTGCAGCACCCAAGGTTCATTCACACAGACACAGTCTAGCTTTAAACTATTTCTCTCCTGTTCTGGAAGCAGTAGAGTACCACACAACTGGAGGGTGTATACACAATGTCTCAGGAGGTTTGCATACAGGACTGATCTTCAGCAGCAGCAATACACTAATTATACATTGATGTCCTAGCTTATTTTTTTCAAGTCAGTTATGTAACCAACACAATCCTCTCTTTCACAATAAATGAAGCAGAACAGCAGCTGGCACATTCCTACTTCAAATACCAAGGCCAAATCAGTTCATTAATATATCTACTTGGAAGTGAACACCACAAGATAAACTTTGTCATGTGTGACAGAAGGTTCTCCTTACACGAGCCCTTTGAAAAATCCTAATTTCCACTTTAGATTTCTGAGGAAGATAAAATTTCAATCTGTAGCTAGAAGCAGAACTCTTGAGATCTCCTGAGCAAGAAGCAGAGTGCTGAGAATGTCATCATAAACAATAACAATAGTCATAATAATTAGGTGTTATAAAAATAAAGCTCTAGGCTGTGGCTGCAAATCATTAAAGTTATTTAGCTTTAGAAATTTAGGATTAAACCCATGCTGTATATAAAAATGATTTAGGTTTAGAAATTTAGTATTAAATACAAGCAGTATTGCAGCTTTAGAGCTCTACTGAGCCTTGAAACTTTGAGAACTACAAATGGTGAATAGTAACAGTCTTAGAAAATTGCTGAAGAAATCTCATGACTCAGTGAAAGGAAGGCCAAATTTCTCAGCAGCAGATTAATTTACCATATTTTTATGAAACTAGGTTAAGGAGAAAAATAAACTCTTAAATAGCCAGCTGACAAATCTGAATTTTAGGTTATTTTACTTTAAGAAAACATATTCTACAGAGAGTTAGTTGTGGCAGAGTTTAGTTACTATTCTCTTTTTTTCTCACCTATTTTCCATTGTCTTTTTGAGGAACTTCTTACATTTTGGTTATGAATTCCTTGCAGCATAATTTAAAACATATCTTCGAGCTTCAAAATTTGAAAGATAGACCAGGGAAGCCAGGCATAGAAATGTTCAGCAATTGAGATACAATCATTCAGATGAGTCTTCTGTCACCATAGTAACCTTCCTTCCTCAAATTTGCACAGTAAAAAAACCTAACCTGCTATCACTCCAAGAAATTGTGTCTTATTATGATTTATTCATAAATCCTTTATGCTTTCTGATGAGCACTTACGTGTAAAATGCACTGAACTGATTTTATTTGGGCTAGTTTCTTAAGGGTCTTGTAGACTAATGCTAATATATTAAACATTTTTCCACTACAAAATGTATACCTGGTTTAGAATACATAAATTTAAATCATAATATCACATGCACAGTGCATAATTCTAGCCTTCCAAACACTTTCTTGTAAAAAGTATACATTTTTCAACTTAATCTTTCAGTATTATCCAATATTAATTAAGATCCAATATTAATTAAGATGACTTCTCCCTCTGCAAAGTAAATCCCACTATTTTTACTGAGTCTACTTCTTTAGCAGCTAGTCCCTTTCAGCAAGGGGTGTAGACCTAGCTTTGATCTTGATTTGAACCATGATCTTATAAAGACTGATGCATATTCTTAATATTATAAACACATTTATTAAATAGGTCTGTACCTCATTCACTATAAGGCATAAATTAACAGAAGATAAGTTACTTTTCCTTAAGAAAAATAAATCAATATGCTTTATATGCACAGAGAAGTCTTCAAATTAAAGTGGACTTTTGAAAGAATACAACATTAATCAAAAAGGTCATTCAAAGAGGACACTATAGGCTGGTAAAATAGCATTGTTTAAACACCACGAAGAGTGATAGCACAGCATAAAAGTCTACAAGTATTACACTTCATGGCTAAAACTTTCCAGTTCAACCTGCAAGCAAAGCACATTAAGGATTGGCTGACTTAAACTCTGTCTGCAGGACATCACCACAGCTTAGAGAATGTTTTAGGACTGAACTTGTTCCACGTGAAGTGAAAAGTTCCAAAGGAGAAGTGGCACAATGTCATAAGAATCAATGATGTCTTTAGGAGACAATGTTTTCCTGAATTTATTAGTTATATAAGAGGAAATATATTAATTTTTATTATATAAGAGGATATATACACATATATATTTATA
>VWZY01001268.1:194308-208489 GCA_013399075.1 Chloroceryle aenea | reverse complement strand
TTAAAGACTGAGGCAAAGAAGGTGTTGAGTACCTCAGCCTTTTCCTTGTCTTCTGTTACTAAGTATTCCCCCTTCATCCAATAAGGGTTGAAGATTTTCTCTGGTCACTCTTTTTTTTTTATTTATGTATTTATAAAATACTTTTTATTAACCTTGACAGATTTGACCAGATTAAGTTCTAACTGAACTTTTACATCTCTATTTCTCTATGTGACTTTACAGTATCCTTAAACACTTCCTGGTTCACCTGTCCCTCTTTCCAAAGTTGAGACACTTTTTTTTTTTTTTCTCTCCCCTGAGTTCCTGCAAAAACTCCCTGCTCAACCAGACCAGTCTTCTACCCTGACGGCTCATTTTTTGGCACATAGGGACAGCCTGCTCCTGCACCTTCATAATTTCATTCTTAAAGTAAGCCCAGATTTCTCAGGACCCTTTGCTTTTGAGGGTTGCTTCCCAAGGGACCCTCTGAACCAGCATCCTGAGTAGACCAAAGTCAGGCCTCCGGAAGTCCAAGGCAGAGGTTTTGCTGACCACCCTCCTGACTTTACCACGTATTGAAAATTCTATCATATCATGGCCACTGTGCCCCAGACAACCTCCAACCTCTACATCTCCCACCAACTGTTCCTTGTTCATAAAGAGTAGGGCACTGCCCCTGGTAGGCTCGCTTACCAGCTGCAATAGGAAGCTGTCATCCCCACATTCTAGGAACCTCCTGGACTGTCCCCTTTCTGCTGTGTTGTATTCCCAGCAGATATCTGGTAAGTTGAAATCTCTCTCAAGAACAAGGGGTAGTGAATACCATGTATCTCCAAGTTGTTGAAAGAATGTCTCATTAGTGTCTTTATCCTGATCAGGTGGTCTGTAGCAGACTCCCACCAGAATATCAACCTCATTGGCCTTCCCCTTCATCCTTATCCATAGTCTTTCCACCTTGGAGTGCCCAGCATTGTATTCAAGGCAGTCAAAGCACTCAGCATACAAAACCACTCCTCTCTTTCCGTGCCTATCCCTCTCTCAGCTGCCCACCCACCAACAGACAGCACCCAGCACAGGCAAAGGGCTGTTCCTACCTTCAGAAAGCCCCCAAAAGAGTCCTTCATCAGCTTTTAGCTACAGATCCCTCCTCAGAGCAGTCTTACCTGCCCCAAATCTGGTCTCTGTCACACTGACAGATTTAATAGCTTCTAGATCCCATGGCCAATTTCAGCCTATTCTACCTAATGGTACAATTCCTAAACATTAAATTTCTGCAAATTTTAGAAGAATGTGTGGCTAAAGGAAGAGATTTATTTGAAAAAAAGGCTATAACTTCACTATTATTTATTCCCTGGCCATGCCACTCAGTACTACTGAAGGTCCGATCTTAAAGAAAATTTTCATATCTATAAGATCAATATATGGAGATGACACTCTTGTATAAGGCAGTTTCTACAGGGTTTTTTCATCTGGGTCTCAAGTTTGAACAGAATGTATTAACAAACATATGTACTACTAGGAAATCACACAAATTCAATCCCTTACAGCTGATAAGAACAAAGTAAACCGAATTGTTCCTTTGCATTGGCAAGGGAATGATCAGAAAACTCTTGAGTGCAAAATCTGTAGAAAAAAAGTTCTACAAAAAGAGACCAATAAAATATATACTATTATTTTAGTTTTTCTTAAGTCAAAATGCCAGAATGATAATATACCAAATCTTTAACAATGTAGTAATTTTTAAAGTAAAAGCAACTCATACTGTTTAGCTTTCACCTACAATACATGTAAATGAGATAGGAGCTGTTTTTTCATTTACTGTCACCACAATGAAATGTAAACTCTGTTAGATTTGAAGATATTTGGATTGAAGACTTCAATGAGATACATTTTAAGAGTAAGGAACTAGATGCACAACCAAATCATGAAGCTCAGCTATATATAAAATATCTGGTGCAGGCCTCTAATAAACAAATGTATGCAGCAATATACTGATACCAGGCTGTTTATTGTTTTGTTTTTTTTTAATGAAACTTATTACAGAGCACTGCATTGATCCTCTGCCACAAGACAGCCGAGGTCTCACCACTGCCTTTTCAAATACTGATTAGCATGAAGCCATACTAAGCAGACAGCAGGCAGTAAAGGCAGCAGAATGAGAGCTGGCTGGAGAAGGAAGGCTGCCATTGCTGCTGACAGGAGGAACAGCAACAAATCTGGCAGATGGCTGCACAGCAGGGGCCAGTGGAGCCATGTGAATGGGTAGGAAAAGGTCAACTCTCACCGGCACAACTACTGGCTGCATGCAAGAGGTTAGAACCTGAGAGTATCTCTGGCATTGAAGTGAATGATTCTAAACTCTCATACTAAATTGCTCTTGGGAATTGAAACGCTACCTGTTCCATTTATATGTCTAAGCTTTTAAACTCAGAAACAGTGGCTGAGATACCATTCATTTTCCTAGTACTAGTGAAGGAATTGTCTTGCACAGTCAAAAAAACCATCCATGTGTCTGTGGACCTGTCGCAAACTGAAATAGAAGGAATCTATCACAGAGAGGTAAGGAAACACAAATTCAATTTTTCAAAGAATTCCACAATTTGCATAGACTATGACTCAGACTTTCAATATTATTTTTAAAGGAAGCAAGCAAAAGGGACTTTAAAGCCAAAAAATTAATAAATAAAAAATCAATCCATTCCAAATTGTTTGGAAATCGTGTTTTATTTCTGAATGGCTCTGAAGGTATTATCTATCATCTCATATTTTATATGTGTATTTCTGTCCTAAGTCTTAAGAACATTATCTCAACTAAACATGTTTGATGGTTTGAGCATTTCCTGAGAACTCATCCTAACCTTAGTCTGTCACAATAAACAAGACTCCACCTTACTACTCCTTGCTCATCATTAAAATGGAGACTATATAGTTTTAGGCTGTACTGAAGTCTTATGTGAGGACATTAAAAGAATGAATTACTATCAAAGATTTTAATTTTTTACTTACTTTCAGAGTATCTTAACTACTGACATCATTGAGAATATGCACATGATTTATAGCTCTGAGAGGTAAAACCTTAATGCAATCCTTACACGAGCCCTGAATAAAACAGGACTGAGATGTGGCAGTAAACTGTAGACGTATGTACACACTTTATACAAAAATAATTCAAAAATCCCCAGCAACGCATTATAGTCAAAGCATAAAAGTCATTGTCTGAGAAGTCAAAAAGAGATTATAACTCAATCAGTGCCCAATAAAAACAGTTCAGTTTTACTGAGATAATACTGTTTATAAGATTAGTAAAAAACACTCATTTAATATTATAAAGTCTCTGGTTATCAACACTTAATTCAATAGTGCATGGCATTCAAATTTTGGGGAATGTCCTCTTTTTATGCTCAATTGTTTTCTTAGAAAAATTTTAAGTTATTATTGTTCACTCCCAAAGGGAATAGTATGTCTAGCTTTCCTACAGAACTGACTACCCAAATGAATAGGAAAAAAAAAAAAAGCTAAGACTAAAACAGCTTAAAGTGGGAGCTTAAAGAGTCTAAAACATCTCAGGTAAATGCAACTCTTACTTTCATATAGCATATTTTGCAGATATATATATACACATATAGGCTGTCCAGGGAAGTGGTTGAGTCACCACCACAGGAGGTGTTTAAAAAACATGTAGACATGGTGCTCAGGGTCCTGATTTACTGGTAGATTTGGCAGCATTAGGTTAATGGTTGGACCTGATGATCTTAAGGATCTTTTCCAGCATTCTATGATTCTGTGATTTCCCAGTACTTTTCAATGTAATTGCAAGAATGAATAAACACATATATAAACCACAAGAAAATTTATAATAATTTTTTGAACAAGAGGACTGTTGTGCTTACCAGTTAATCAAGGATCTTCTGAATATTCAGAAGGGAATTTTGAGTCTATACTAATATGGTACTAATACTGTATTTTTCACTCTGGTGCTTGATACTGAAAAAATATTTGTAAAGCATTATGAAAAGCAATACTCTATATAATACTCTAAAGTTTTTTAAAATTTATTTAAGTAACGCACATTAGTATTGCATTTCTATGGAAAAATAGGCAGCATTTTTTCAGGTAAAGCTGCAGTAACTCACTGTAGCCAGATACAGTCCTTGTCGTCATTAAATAATGCACAGCAAAAAAATAAAGTGATGAATAAGTTAAACATATTTCAATTTGTATTCATTCTTGGTTTGCGGCCATAAACCTAGATTTCATAAATCCACATCTGTGAAAATCCTTCCAACCATGTGAGCACAGCTGTCCTTCAGATCCCGCCTTCTCCACTTTTCCTGATCATTCTTTTGTGTTTTTGGCAAAATCCAGCCTCTAATTATTATTGCAAAAATTATTCTGTCACATAGCTAATATCTTTTTCCTCCACTAAACATCTGTTCAGAAAGTTGAGTATTTGTGTGGAAATTGTATTTCCTTTCACACAAAATCTTTTAAGATTATGTTATTAGATAAATTCCTTATATGCAATACGGGAGATATTAAATTGCCTAAAGAACAAGTGAGTTTAATTTATCAGTGGCCAACTCTTCTCAAGCACTTACTTCAAAAGCAGTTTTAACATAGACAACATATGGGGCTCTATTAATACAAACTCTACAAAAGCAGTTCACATACTTTCTAAATTATCCTGAACAATCTATTTTTTTGTTTTTCTCATTAGAATCAAAAATATGGCAGTAATTCTTAAAGTCCACTGCATTTTTCTAATTTAAGTATGGATTTTATTGATGAATTGCCATAAAGCATATACTTGCTCAATGTATGAACAGCAGTTTAGAAATTAATTCCAGCCTAGAACTGGCTAAATCTTCTGAGCATTCATCTCCCTGCCACATGGGGCCTAGAAGAAAGCTGGAGAAGGACTGTTTACAAGGGCATGTAGCAATAGGACAAGGGGCAATGGCTTTAAACTAGAGAAGGGAAGATTTAGATTGGACATTAGTAAGAATTTCCTTATTATGAGGGTGGTATAACACTGGAACAGGATGTCCAGGGAGGTGGTGGAGGCCCCATTCCTGAAGACATTCAAGGTCAGGCTTGATGAGGCTCTGAACAACCTAATCTAGTTGAGGATGTCCCTGTTTACTGTAGGGAGGTTGGACTAGATGACCTTTGGAGGTCTCTTCCAACCCAGGGCATTCTATGATCCTTCACTTCGTGACCCAACAAAGTTTTATTTTCAGGTTTTAGTCAATCCTTAATAAATTTCAGGTAGGAATGGGAGATTTGCAAGCTGTATCCTCAGGGACCCGACATGCAATTCTCACCACCTCACTTCCATTTTTAAGTATTCTGAACCTACAGTCACAGCACACAGCCTCCAGCACATTAGACACATCTACACAGCAGGCAGTATCGACAGATTTTAACAATTAACCCAGGCAAGTCATAGTAAGTGCAGCAGAACAACACTGAGTGGGAAACACATTTCCACAGCTATCATATTCCAACATCTGCAGTCACAGCTCGCATATAGTTCAGAATTTTTTCCAAATCACTTTGAATATGTATTTCCTTTTACATGCTTTAGGCCTTAGAGCCCACTGGTAATATAAACATAGATGACTAGTAGGCTTTTCAGCAAGTTCAGGGGGGGACACAAAATTCTTGGTTTTTCTGGTCACCCTGTGTGCATTTACATTTAGTTGCAATGAGAATGAATAACAAGCTTCTACTCATAAGTGGCTTTGCAAACCTAACAGTGGAAATATTTTTCAAAAACAATAACTTCTCCTTTTGTACAGTCGCCTCTTTAGAGGAGTAAATTACCAATAAATGTAAAGCTAAAAATCGAAAGATTGGATAGATTACCAAAACAAAGTTAGAAGACTTGATACTTCAAACTTATTTGAAAGGACCAGCAGGCATGTTTACACCTCCTAAGCATCTAAACTATTCTGCAAGCACATGTTTAGAAGACCTTCTTGTTAAGGAACAAATAATAATTATTTGTCATTTCCATGCAGTATGATGAGTGTTGAGACTTATTTTGAGGGTTGGATCGTTGTACAAGTCACAAGCTCAAGTCTAGAATACAAATTTTATTCAAGCTGAAAACACTTGCCTATGGACTTAAAACATGGAAGATCTCCCTGGAGTAATATAGCAGAACCATGTAGACACAGACATACTATACAACACACTATACCTTGAGAGGACAAGTCAGGAGGTTGGATAGAGATGGCATAGGGCCAGATGAACATGTGGCAGGGACAAGGCCACACTTGATATGCTCACCCCTCCCATGTTCTTCCTCATGGGTATGTTCTTCATCTTATGTTTAAGTCACAACCCCTAAAGATCTTCAAGCCTGAGTACAGGCTGGCATTCAAATAATAGTTTAGTATCAATGCAGCTTAGATAAATCAACTGTACTTTTGAAGTAATGCGTGGAGAATCATTTTAACACATTATCAAACATGCTTACTACTGTGATTTTTACAAGTGGCATTTTCCCCAATGTAAACATAGCTCAAGGCATTTTCACACTTTTCTTAGTTCTAAGAACATGTTTTTTCTCCTACGTAATGCCTCGTAAACCTTGTCACTGGCACTGAATATTTGTGTTTCCTGCATGAAAATACACAACTTCAAATTTTGTGTATAAAATCATTATTTCCACTACTATTTCTTTCCCATAAAAACTGTATTTTTTATTTTGCTGATACTTATGGAATTTAAAAATAAAACATGGCACTTGTGATATACTACAATTTAACATTACTAAAGGAAATGTCCAAGTACTGCTCTACTCAATTTCCATTGACTTTTAAGGTTCTTCAGGCAAAGCAATGACTAAAATCTTCCTGAATCTAATCTGTAAGAATTGGTAGTTCTCTTTTGTTAAGTTTTTTTAGAGAAAGGAGGAAAATCTTAATGCCTTCAAGTCATATTATTCCACTCTGTAAATGAAAGTGAGTTTCCAACAGAAGATGCTGGAGTAAATGAGAGCTTATTCTGAATTTCTTATTCTAAAGTAAGCAAAATATGCATTCCAGGCAGATGGGTACAGTGGATTTTTATTTGAACATCAGCATTCTGAAAATCAGATTTTTAGCACTATCTTTATAGTTGTTTTCACACTAAACAGCTCAAGGAAATGAAAGAGCTACTATTTCTTAATATAAGGCTAAGAGAAAGTCAAGACTTATCCCAGGGGAAAGATTACTGCTTCTAATATCATACACTTCCACAGCACAGTCTGAACAATGGAAACAAAATGCTAGTATTTGATCTGTACCTGCTATAACCAAGAAGCTTGGCTATTTTGTAATTCATGAGCACAAATTCTCATCCTGAGAAAGATGTGGAAAACAGCCTTGACAGAATTTAACAATGGGCTGATAGCAAGTAATTCATTCCATACCTTTAAGCATACTTCCCATCAATCTTTGAACCACTTTTAGCTCTAAATATAACCTTTCTGAGATAAGAGAACAAAACTACAGAGGATATTAGTGTTTTAGAGTAACCATGGATTTATCTCCATGTGTAATGATTTAGACCATATAATAGATAACCTTTGAACAGGCAGAATGTCAGTCTGCATCACCTGCTAGTCTAAGATTTAGGACATATCTCAGGGTTAGATTTCTTAATCTATGTTATCAAAAACATGAACAGATGTTGCTACCCATATAGTCACAAAATGAATATCCAGAAAGTGCAAAAGTAAACTCAAGAATTACACTCATTAACCTACAGGCATGACTCTAAATTAGTTTAGGCTTTCACTCAAAATATGTCTCCATATCCTGAGAAGTGTTATATGTTTTTCCTCCATCTTCTGGGTGTCAAAAAGTACTTTGATAAATAGATAATTATATTAATTATTTCACTGCTGATTGCTTCAGAAAAAAACCCATCTGATTCTGGGACTGAAGCAGCAGCAACATTCAGGAAGAAAAATAGAGCAGGCTTCATAAGTGTATAGGGCTCCTTAGAAGACAGAAATACCAGCACAATCAATTTGGATTAAAGTTTTCCCTATATATTTCTTACTTCAGTGAAACATAACTCTTGTATTGCACAAGGAGTTAAACAATTCCAGAGTCAGCCAAAACAAACTATTGAATCTAAATCCATAATGTATAAGATTTTGAGCCATTCTAATGCATCTCACAGATCTCGCTTGTGTGAAGAACATCAGCAGAACCAATTGTTCGCATGCTACAGGCAAGCAGAAAGTATTTCACTGCTCTGAGAATGCACCTGACCTTTGTTTAAGTCTGTGTACTCACTTCCACATGATAAAGAACATAACTGTTGTCTGCAGAAACACTGGTAAGAATGAGGAAGTTAGATATAGAGGTTCCATGTATTTCAATCAGCAGGAATGATTAATTCATCTAGTGTATTTAAAGAGTTAGCTAAAGCAATGTCTTTGATACTTCAAGGAAGACTGATGAAATCACAAATGATCTGTAAAATGCAAACATAATACTTTCCTTTAAAGTCAGAGAAAGCAACCTATAGACAGACTTAAAGGGTAGACGGTCTGATTTTGGGACTCAGGAAAATATTGGGCAATGTTAAACAACTGTCGAGGTACATACAAGACAACATGATATTCAGCATGGTGTTTCTGAGAACACCCTCCCCCACCAGTTAAAGTTATCAATGTTTCCTCATTACCTATTATATGAGGTGACTCTTAAGAAAGAAGTAGGAAATAATAGATACCAGACTTAAGAAAGTTTTTGATGCTACTCTTGGAAATGTGCTCTGATATTCAAAGGGTAACAGTTTAGGAGTGAATTAGGTATAAAAAGAAGAAGGGGGGTTAGGAAAGAGCAATTAAGTATTGAAACACAAGTGTCCAGAAAGTCTGTAAAACCTCTCGAGAGGAAAGATTTTGCAACAGAATTTATCAGGGTTGGCCTAGGATTATATTTAATCTTATTTCAACAATTTTTGGAGAGACTAGATGTCCCTTTTGGGTTCCATTTCTGTGATACAAGAGCATGTCATAAACCAATAGGGAAAACAAGCATCAGGATATTAATACTGAAGGAAAGAGATCACAGAATTACACTAAGGTTGAAATAGACCTCCAAGATCATCAAGTCCAGCCCATGACCCAATACCATGACATCAGCTAGACCATGTCACTAGGCACCACATCCAACTAGACATTCCAGTGTTCTATCACCCTTTCTGGGAGGAAGTGTTTCCTAAGATCCAACCTAAACCTCCCCTGCCACAGCTTCAGGCCATGCCCTCCCATCCTGTCATGAGTTGCCTGGTAGAAGAGGCCAAACNGCATCCTAGCCTTTATCAGAAATAGTGTGGCCAGCAGGAGAAGGGAAGTGATTGTGCCCCTGTACTCAGCACTGGTGAGGCTGCACCTTGAGTGCTGTGTGCAGTTCTGGGCCCCTCACCACAAGAAAAACCTTGAGATGCTGGAGCGAGTTCAGAGAAAGGCAAGCAAACTGGTGAAGGGTCTGGAGAACAAGTCATATGAAGAGAGGCTGAGGGAACCAAGATTGTTTAGTTTGGAGAAGACAAGGCTGAGGGGAGACCTTGTGACTCTTCTACAGCTACCTGAAAGGCGGCTGTAGTTAGGTGAATGCAGCCACTTCTCTCAAGTAAATAACCTCAAGACTAGAGGAAATGGCCTGAAGTTGCACCAGTGGAAGTTTAGACTGGATATTAGGAAGTATTTCTTTACTGAGAGAGTAGTCAGGTACTGGAATGGGCTGCCCAGGGAGGTGGTGGAGTCACCATCCCTGCAGGTATTCAAAAACCATGTAGATAAGCCACTTCAGGATGTGTTTTTTGAACACCTCCAGGGGTGGTGATGTGTTTGGAGTTTTTTGGTTTTGTTTTGTGGGGGGTGAGGTTTTTTGGGGTTTTTGGTTTGTTGTTTTTGCTTTGGTTTTGGTTTTGTGTTTTGTTGGGTTTTTTTGGTTGGAGTTTTTTTTGGGGTGGGGTTTTTTGCATTGATGGTTGGATGCAGTGATCTTAGAGGTCCTTTCCAACTATGACAATTCTGTGAAGATGTAAACACAGAATGAAGAAGAAAAAGTTTTTAAAAACAAAAAGTCATTCCTATCAACCATTCATGTTTTCAGATTTCCTGGCAACAAGGTAAAACAATCTAAAGTTCTGTATAGTTTCTGAAGAAACTGTCTCACACACAAAAAAAGCAGTCGCCACTGTTTTCATCAGATGCCACCTGCCTCTGGTAAAACAAAAACAAATCTAGAAGAAGTCGTCAGATACCATCTCTGGTCAGTAACTTAACTATATTATTTGAATTATTCCAAATTTTCAAATTGCACCAAGGTGTTCTTGAGAAATTATTTTCATTAAATCATTTATCTCTAGCACCATCATGTTATTAATTCTCTCATTTGCCCACTGAAGTTGCCTCTTACTAAATTGGGCTTATTATCAGTAAATAGTGATATTTAGTCTTGGAACATTACATACTTGGAATCCTCAACTGAAAGAGTAATTTTGCAATTTCTGGGAAGCAATTGGTAAAGTTTCCAAATTTATTGATGTTCTAAATGACACTGAAAATGCTAAAGGGCTAAATATAACTTCCAGTTAGAACATACTGAAACTTTACAGAAGCATTCAAGGTAATCTCTAAGAGAATATAAGGGTTTGCTATATGAGTCTTCTGAATAATTTTAAGATATATAACCTTCTCATTCTTCTATAAAAAGGCTTCCCATAAAATTGTACAGAGCATTTTCTTTGTCCACACCCTGTTCTGGATCACTACAAGCCTTTCACGGTTTCACAACTTCACAAAAAGTCAAGGTGTTTGAGGTGGCAGTTCACCGAATACGGCACTGCTAAACTTCAGCAGTTAATGAAGGAATTATTAAAAGTCATTTCTTCCATAATAAAGATAAAAAGAACTCACTGTGGATTAAAAGGGAAAGGAATAAAACAGAAGGAAGGACCAGTGTCAAAATTTTCCTACTAAGAACATGAATACAAACTAGTATATTACCCCTTCTTTCAATTAATTTATAACTCCATAATCCAAGACTTTCTAATTTTAACAGTGAGCAAAGAACACATAAACCAGAGATTATTTTTTCCCTAAACCTAAGATTTCTGGCATTAATTCAATAAAGAGTAAAAACACAAACATTTTTTTAAATTGTTTTAACACATACATCATCATTTTTAACCCTACCAATAGCCCCACTGTCTTCAACTAGAGTAAACTCCTCTAGAAATACACTCATCAAGCCAATGACAATGTCTATTCAGTTTTTGGACTCCTTGCTTTCTTTGGACATTCAAGATAATAAAGCAAAATGCATGACAGTCACTGG
This sequence comes from Chloroceryle aenea, assembly GCA_013399075.1. NCBI lineage: Eukaryota > Metazoa > Chordata > Aves > Coraciiformes > Cerylidae > Chloroceryle > Chloroceryle aenea. The sequence goes on along the minus strand of VWZY01001268.1, from coordinate 197,153 downwards.
CCAGATATACAACTCCTGTTTGTCATATTTGAATTCACATACCTCCCAAACAGAATTCATGAGACCTTATAATCAAAAAGTCACTGCAGTTGCCAACAGGTATTTCCATGGACCATGGTGGATTCTGCTAGGTTCAATTACAATTCCAAGTCCACAGATGAGAAAAAAAAAAAAAAGTTGATTTTTTTTTTTTTTAATGTACATACTTTGATTTAAATATTGTCTGAGAACTTAAGATCTTGGATAAGTGCATCCTCGTATTTCCCAATTAATGTAAGTATGAATTCCACAACAAAACCCCCATGAATATGTGGAGAATTTAAACATTACATATGCAATATATTGACTTACTGTTAATGTACACACATCTGTCATCCAGGTCAACCTGAAAGTCAGTAACTATTTCACAAAATATCTTTCAATACCTTTTCATGGTGGTGCTGCAAGAAGATTGAAAATTGATTGAAGAAAAAAAAAAGGTGAAAATTAAAATGTTATAAAGGATGGCAAGATCATGGAAAACAGCTCATCTTAAATAGACAAGAAAATAAAAAAATAAAATAAATTTATATTCATAAATCTGTAGTAGTCTTAGCTGCATTCTCTATTACAGACAATGCTGTAGTGTAAAGCCCAGGAGTTAAGAAACAAAGCTACATACATAATTTTATGACATCTAAGCACAGCACAGGGCAGAAAGACAATGACAGTGATCAAAAGCTTTGCTGAATAGTGCAGATGCTGAAGAACAGGGACATGTGAGGCATGCCAGAATCCCATATAATGTTTAAAATACTATTGTGAGGAAATACAAATTTAAGGAAACTTCTCAAATTTGGTCCACTTCTAATTTACTTCTGACTAATGTGAGCTGGTTCCTATCATGTACCCGTTATTTCAAGAAATCATAGATACAGTTATGAGTTATTTCTGCTAAATAAGGTAGTCTTAGTATGTTGGTACAATTTGTCTTAATGATTCTAGTTTTGAAAGCAACAATTCATAATACCCTGAAAATAACACTTCCACAAATAAAATTTTGCACACATTAACTACACCAGCATTTCCTTTGGTAATAACTGAAACCCCATAATTTTACTAAGCACCAAATTTTGCCCTTCTTGTCAACATCTCACCCATGTTCTAAATGTTATGCCAATATTTTATTAGAAAAACCCCAACCAGTTCCACCTGAGGCAGGTTTATTCATGATTTATATTATTGTAATTTGTCATTTGGGTAACTATTCATAACTCTAATGAAGGCTCAAATTACTAAATTTTTAGAAACACAATAACCCATATATATTTGTTTAAAAAATGTCAATTGCAGGTTTTACAGATATTAATGTTAAAAGCTTAATAGGTACTTAATTTTATTTGACACTGATGAGGTATATTTAAAGACTTGCTCTTTAATTACTATATCTACTGAATGAGCCAGCACCTGTGTATAAAAAGGATCAATTATACTTTAACAAAACACGCTGACAGACATGAAAATGAAAAGAGGAAGGATGGCTATATTTATACTAGCAAGTTTTATGCCAATCACTGTATCAACTTGCAATCATCCCACAAGCAAAGATTTGCTCCGTTGCATTCACTACAAGTATTCTGAAATGAGCAGGTCCAAATTCAGAGAGCACACGGAAGCGATTAAATTTCCATGTCCCAGATGAGCAAACTACCACTCTTCCACTCACAGCTTGCCGATCCTTAGTACAACAGCTTAGTTTGTTGTAGTTTTTCTTTTGGAAAGGACAAAGAAGATCAAATTAATTTTTTTCTAAACTCGAATTTATTGTACCAAGGATTAAACTTGATCTCAATATCCCCATTAAAACCAAACTAAAGTGTTCTGGTGTCCTATTTCCTTGGGCACTAATATAGCACCCCAAAACATAACAGGATTACAGTACATAGGAAACCTGTCAAATGTTGCTGGTGTAGACAACAACCCTGGATGCAACCTTCAGAGGATTCCCAAAGGAAATTCTGTCATGCATAGCACAACCTTGCAGATCCTGACTGAGATTTACAGGCACTGTTACAATCCAAGCAACCAAGAGTTTTAATTCTAAACATTGTACCTAGGAGACAAAGGTACAAAACCTATGAAGGAAGAGGGAAGGAGAGCATGCCAGGACAAGTCCAGATAAAGCAAAAGGAATGCACAATTTTAAGTAAATATTAAATAAGGTTCAGTTCTTTAAAATTGCACTAGTACTCACGATGGATTCATTGGGTCAGGCTATTTATAATACCAGTAACATTTTACCTTCAGTTACATGGACTAAAAATAAAGTTAGCTTCAAACCACAGCCTCAAAAATAGGCAAGAACACATGATGATCTGTGGAATCTAATTGTTCCAGTAAAGTTTCTCAAGAAGTTCCTCTGAAAACCATGTAAAATAATGGACACTTATTAAACTGATATAGTCCTATATCAGCAGATCACAAAACTAGTAAACCAAGGAAAGAAAAAAAAAAATAAAGGCAAAATAGATATAATATAATCTTCAAGGACAAGCCCAGCTGATTTTCCATCATTACAGCATCACCTAAAAAATCTGGAGTCACACAGAATGGTAGGGGTTGGATGGGACATCCAAAGATCATCAACTCCAACCACCCTGCCAGAGCAGGACCAATACTAGGGCAGATCACTCAGGAATGCATCCAGACAGGTCTTGAAAGTCTCCAGAGAAAGAGACTCCACAGCATCTCTGGGCAGTCTATTCCAGTGCTCTCAAGCTTGAATCCATTGCCCCACATCCTAACACTGGGAACAAGTGAAAAGAGGTTGTCCCTGCCTTCTTGATGCCCAGCCCTTATGTATTTA
>VWZY01001268.1:168232-188603 GCA_013399075.1 Chloroceryle aenea | reverse complement strand
AAGGGAAGTTTTTCAAAGGACAAACAGTAGTCAGGAATAAAATTGATATTCATGAATACTTCAGTCTGGTTCTTTTTCCTCCTCAAAATCCACATCTCTGTTCCATTTTTTTTTTTTAATATATTTTTGGGAAAAACTTGCTGTATGATTCCAGGAATAGTGGTTTATGTTTTAACTAGAAAATTCAAAATGCATCTGGCATCCTAAAAAACACATTAATTTAAAAGAGAGCTTTCTAAATCTGTTTTAGAAGAATGAGGACACAGAAGTGAGTCTCTTCCAGACAGAAGACTTCCTCCAACACATTCTGGGCTCTGCATAATTCTGAAATGCAAAAGACTGCAGGTGAAATAAGGAATTCTGTGGATGTAGGCCCTATATGCCAAAGAGACTGTTCATGCCACCGGATACTCAAAACTGAAATTTGTGGTTTGTGGAAAAGTGTGCCAGGTGTGTCTAACAGCGGACACCAGGGAAGTCTAGTAAGACTTTTGGCACCGTATTGCAGAACTGTGACTCAGAACTTCAGGAACCATTGGCTGGTGTCTTGGTAATGTCACTGAGCAACTGTAGCACACAGAGGGAATGCTATAATTTAAAAACATTACATATCAGTGTTTCTAGGAAAGAGAAAAGATGAATCTCTGTCTAGAAGGTAATGCAAAATAGTATAACCTATTTAAGAACAAAGCCCACCAAACAATAATGAAAAACAGAAAATCTTTATGAATTTGTTTGGTTTTTTTATTTATTTTTATGGATGAAAACTCCTACAATTTTGACACCTGTACTCACCACTTCTACTCAGGAGTTGACCTCCATTTTCACATGGACATTGAACATAAGTTATTACAATATCAGAAGCTGATGACCTGGTTAGAAGCAGATTGGACCCAGAAGGTCTTGCTACATAGTAGAAATCATTCTGCAAGTAACACAGCTCAAATCTAGAGTTTAGGTACCATTCTAAGCAATTTCACCTGTGAATGGTGGAAGGAGGGTACAAAGAAATTGGTAACAATATTTACAAAACTAAAGTTTCAGAAAACACCTCCTATGCTTCATGTTTTAAAGATGGGTTTCAAACATTTGCAATGTCATCCTTTTAGATATCTGCTATATGCATTCACTCATGCTTTAACAATTCTTTCTAACTGCCTCCTTTAATTTCATTTCAAGACAGATACTCAGAAACCCAATCACGTTTACATTATATTTGCAGTAAGATTTGATTTTTGAAAAGATCTTCTCCTATATTTTCTAACATTTCATTAGATCAGATAATCATTCACATAACAAAAGAAAGAAGCAAAAAGAGACACTGTCTTTCCATTTTCCCCTAAAACACATCCACAATATCCAAAATAGTTACAATCAATTGAGCAATTGTGTATTAAGATGAGAATGTGTTCAGGGGAAAGAACACATACTAAATATACCTTTTAAACGTCATCCGTAAGTTGCTTCCAAACTTTCCTAAAATAAGTCATGCTGATTTTGTACTGAAAACAGAGCTCTCAAATGTTTTTCATAGCTTGGTTTGAGTCCTTCCTCATTCTCATTCCATTTCTTTCTGGAAAAATGCATTATCCTGCCAGAACAAATGGTACCCAAATGCCATTTTCTTACTGCCTAGTCTAGCTGACAGTGGGACAACTTTTTGTTTCATAATTACCTCTGCACAAAAAAAAAAAAAAAATCCTAAACAAAACAATAAAAAACCAACCAACAAAAAAATAAACCAACACAGCACAAACCAGTTTTAAGTAATGGGAGCATTTTTAGATATCTGAGAGAGACTTCCCATGAAGGTAGATTAATACCTAGAAGAAGTTACCATGAAGAAGACACTACAAATTACTCCTGCTCCCAGAAAAAGCCCCTCACAACACAAGGCTTTTTACTTTTCTCAAATATATCTGAAAGATGGATGAATCTGTTACAGGAAACAAGCCATCCCAAAAAGGACGGTTAAAAACCACCACAAATTATGGCCTCCAAGAGCAGCATTTTCTGTCTACTCAATAAATATCCATGAACAACTCTTTGAAAGCTTCACATTGCAGAGAGACAGAGCTCAGAGACCTATCCTAGATGACAAAGATGTATGGTGGGAAGCAAGGAGAAGACACAGTTATTACTCAGTGGAAGCAGAAAGAAGACAAAGATTTACAATGGAGAAAAAACATTCCCATTTTTTCACAGCTGCTTTGTATGTTCAAAACTGTCTAAGCCTGCAAAAGTTTTATATGCATATATAATATGCATATAATATTTAAATCTGATTTAGAACTGAAAATTTAAAACTTGAATAAACTTACAAAAATCCAAAAGAATAAACCAACAACCCAAAACCCAACCAACCAACCAACAAACCACAAACCAACCAAACTGACAAAACTCAAGCAGTTCTTATACCTTGCTTTACAATCTCGCAAAACAAACTGCCCAGAATCAGCTTTGCATTTGAGACTTAGCTTCCTCTTTACTCTGTATTAACAGAAAATCCAGAAAGATGTTACCAATTTCTTAGAAATAAGGGGAAAAAAAGAATTCTCTTCTTCAAGTGTGAAATTCCATTGGCTTTTATAAAAGCTTCATGCTTAGCTCTACAGCCTATGCTAAAAAACCCTAAATTAACAAAGGGTGATTGATTTATCACTAATGGAGTCACCACAAGCAGAAGTGTTCCCCTGGCATCCTCCAACTAGCCAAACATTTTATTTATTTTTATTATTTTAATTTCATAAGTAAAATGATTGAACAGCTAAAAAATGCACCTTTCTACACGTCCGAATTCTGTTTGAGACATAACCCACATAAAAAAGTGCCATGGCACAGTTAAGCACTACACCAGGAGGAGACAGGACAGCCATTAAGAACATCAGTGTCAGCTCACATAAGTCAGCAAGCAACAATATGTCTCTGAAGCCTGCTCTGATACTTTTAATTAGTAAAATGCCTTGATGCTACAATGCATAATGAATATGGCAGCCATATTTTTACTTCCATAAAAATACATCTTTATTACAAGTTTTTAAATGGATATATCGATAATGACCCTCTTGCTAGAAAAGCTACCCTTTTTTCTTAGGGTCCCTTCCTTGAAGAAGAAAAACTAATGCACAAATCCAAATAAAATTTCACTTGACAAGATGCAACTCCTCATGAAGAAATAAGGATATAGTAGACTACTACTACACAGTTGTTATCTCCCAGATGCAAACCCAGGCAGCCCTCAAGTCTCACACATCTCTGTGCAACCAGTCAGAGACAAAAGGAAGCAAGATAAACAGATTCTCTTTTCCAGCTATAGGCTACCTGTAACAAAAGTTCAGATGGAAACTATGAAATACAAACTCTCTATGATTTTTCTTAAGTAGCAATATTAAACTGACCCTTCTGGCAAACTGCTCCTAAAGCATGAGATATGAAGAAACACAAAAGGAAACATTTTCTTGAGAAGCTTTAAGAACTGCACAGCATGCAGTTTCATATAATTCATATACACATACTAGTATCAGAAAAATCCTCAACTCTTGCTCAAGATTAGTTGATTGGTGCATAAAAAGTCCTCTCCATCAAAAAGAAAATTGGCATAACTTGCATTTCTTAGGCTTAAAGCCTTTAGAATGCCATTATGCACAAATTTAAATTTGCTACCTCACATTTGGTTGTTCAGGATTTAACTAATCCTTCAGTTTACATTATCTTTGTAACAGCCAGGCACAGAAAACAGTGGCTTTCCCTGCAAAGTGGCATAGGAAGCAATGAGGTATGATGCACAAACAGTACATAGGGCCTGTCAGCTATAATCCTACCCTGAAAACAGTCTTTTTTCAACACTTGATTTTGGTGTTCAAGTCTTACCTGAGTTTCACTGACTTCACAGACCTACACTGCAGATCCTGCTAGTTTATGACAAGAAAGACTATGCAGCTGACAGCAACAGCAACGTGCTTTTTAAAAGTTCAAACCATCTGATAAGATATAAGAAACTCCATCCTGAACCTGGTTTGCAATTTACTAGACACAGTGTACTCTTCAGCCTCTATTCAGTTGGAATTCAGTGAGATTATGGAAATTGGGATTTACATCAAGAGTGAAATTACCCACTCCCTTTTCCAAAATCAAAACGCCAGTTTAAAATTCTTCAGTCTATATTGTTATCACATTATTTAGCTTTATTATTATTCCAAAGGTCTGTAAAAACAAAACAAAACACACACACAAAAAAAAATGCCAAACCAACCAAACAAAACAAATTAAATTCCTTAAAACCACCTATAGAAAACTGAGCCAGAACTTCCCCCACTCCTTTCCAAGGCTGCCACCTAGACTGTGGTGCTGGAGTGGCTTTGTTCACCCCTTTTTTCCACAGTGTTTTCTGTATTTTTGATACCACATAAGTGAATACTGAGGCATGTGTATTTCTTCATTCTCTGTGTGAAAGACTGGCTCTGCAAGTTACAGATTCTCAAAGCCTTGAAACACATCTCTCATATGAAACTTCAGCATGATAACATTTATTCCCTGGCTCTTCATGTCAGGCTTTCACTGCACAGTATCTTGCCTCCAAGTAGTTCAGCTACAGGACAAAGCCAGGCTTAGGTTGGACCTTGGAGATGCAGCAAGGGTGAAAAGATTGCAAAGCTCTCGGACCCTTGACATGATGCCTGCTTGAAGAAATACACCTACCTGGGTTTTCCCAACATCTGAATGGACTTCATGAGGCAATGCAGACATCTGCCTTTGAGCTAAACCTTCTGAGCTATCATTTTTAGCCCAGCAGTCTTCTCTTGGGTGTGACATCCCTATTCTACAGAGAACAACTATTTGGCTGGAAACAATCAAATCCCACAAAGTATCTGTTTATCCCTCCTGATCATAAAGAGATTCTGAGGGGTTTAGATCAGCTGCATATCTTTAGTAATTCAAGAAGAGTCCTGGCCCTGTTCTGTAGAGTTCTAGGAAATCGGGTATAATTCTGGCCACTGAGTGCAGTTCAGCTTCTAGATTCACTGCCTATATAGAGTGGGTGGACCTGTAAGAAACTGTTTTGCATCTTGTGTACAACAGACCCATCTACATATCTCTGTAGGTTTCCTCAAACAACAATAAAGTAGTCCTAAATGTTATGGTTGTGGAACGTGCAGTGTGCTTAAAAGAGCATCTTCTTTGAATTAGGGCTTCACCTTGCCTTCCTTTGGCCAGAGGACACTAGACATGAAGATAGAAACGAGGAGAATCAGATACCCAAGTCCTTTTCACTCACAGTAAAAGACCCTGGCTCCTATTCAAGGTTACATAAAAATCCCAGCTCTTACACATCCAATAAGATTAACCAAAAAACCAGACAGTTGCTGATAGAGCTAGGCCAAGATCTTTTCTCTCTCATCAAGAAAAAAACCCAAGATTTCAAACATATTTCCTGTCCTAAAATGGGAAGAAATGCACTTCACATTTCTGTTACGCAAAAATCTAAAAGCATTTTGGAAAAAGTCAAAAGTATTTGGATTTACCTCGACCATCATTAAAGTCCAAAGCTGAACTGAATCACTTTGAGCTAGACTTTCAGGTGCTGTACTGGGTTATTTAACAATTCTGAACTTTTTGAATGAGCTGAAAGGAAACAATGTTTTCTATCATAATTAACATTTTACACAAAAAAAATATGAATCTCATAACCACACCCATGTCACTCCAAAGGCCATTGATGCATTTAAATCTAATTTATATTTCAGTTACTGTGTCTACTCTTTTATATGGCAGAGGCCCAATTCACCATCATCTTAAGATGATACAGAAGGATTCCTGCTCCCACCTCTTGCCATGTGCTTCTCTCCATGAGAGTGAGCCTCTGTCAGTTGAGCTACAATTAGGTCTTCATTTGTGAGGCTGAGAAGATGGCAGTGTAGAGTTACAGGAAGAAAGTTATGCTCTAAAATGGCAAAAGATCACTGAACAAATGGTTATATGCCAATTAATATGAAATGGAAAACAAATATTTACAAGAGACAGTGGCTGCATGACAGAACACTAGAACATGTAGAGAGATTATCTTCAAGGATTTTTATTCCTCACTGCACCCCAATCATCCCTTAAAAAAGGATGTGATCTGTTCCCTATTGAACTGAATGTCTTTTCCCCCTGGGAACTCATATGCCTGGAGATCTGCAAGTCCGACACTGCAATGGCTATATTAAATTGGCAGAAGTTTGCACGCACTGCATCAAATGAATAAAACCAGAGGATTTATGGTGGAGAGATGAGAAAACTGAAGATCTGAGTAAGGTGCTTTATTTTGAAAAAAAAAAATTAGGGAAAACCAAAGCTTAAGAAGTTCATTCAAAAACAAGCAAATGCACTTCAGGTCTCTTGAAATTTGGAAGTGACACTATCACCTACCATCAGAACTACTTTTAATTGGTAAGTACAAGTAGACCAAGGTAGATCAAAAAACCTGTGAAAGGAACATTTAAAGGGGTGGTCTTTTAGCCTTTCAAATTATCTTCTGAAAAATCGCATCTGCTATACATATTAACTTACAGAACTGATTTGATTTTAGCAGCAAATGTGTTACATCAATCTACATAAGCAGAGAACAAAAACTGATGAATTTCAGTTATGATTTAAGTGCCACTGGACACACACAATACTGCAGAAGGTGGCAACTAACTCAATCCCTCTAATTTCTCTCTACAGTGACAATTCTATTTTATTATTATTAATCATTTAAGCTGTTCTAGTTTCCTTTTCTAATCGCTAAGTCTCTCTCCCTTATTCCTTTTCTCTTCCCCTTTGGGGAGGGAGGGGGGTTAACAAAGAGCGTCTGTTGGGTCTTAGGGGCTGCCCTGACCCTAAACCACGACAATGAAGCAGCTTATAAAGACAGATCAGAAGAACAGTTTCAATGTCAGATTAAAAATGTAGGAAAGAAATTAAAGCTTGAAAATTATGAGAGTGGAAAAAGAAAAAAAAATGAGAAAAAGAATGAAGTAGAGAATGGAATTAAAGAGCTGCAGCAGTAATGGAAGCAGCTGGGTGAAGGGGTGGGAAAAGAAGAATCAGTGCTGGAGAATGAAGTCATGAAAGTATGGGGGAAGGTGTGGGAAAGAAGTGAGCAAGAACCTGAAGAGAGGAATAAAATAAGGGAGTAAGGAGACAGCATGCATTTTAAACTATACATTTGAAGAAGCTTTGCTTTTTTACCATCTGGCAGCATATGCCATTTATTATGAATTGCTGGAATGGGTTTCATGGTGCGGAGAGAACAGTTTCATGAGCTCATCTCAGCGAGATACCTACCATGTAGTTACCTTTTGAGAAGTGGGAGAGAGCCCAGTGACTCAGATGATCATGTCTAATCCTATCATCAGTAAAAATTAAAAATGGGTTTAAATCCAAGCCAGATACTCATGGTGAAGTAAGCCTCCCTGCTCAGCTAAACCCCTCAGTGTTACATAGCAAATCCTCCTACCTCTAAATAATGTGTAACACTAGCAACTAGGTCAAGTTTTGCTTTTCAGGAAATACGTTATCTGTTAGTCAGCATAGCACTGCAGGGAGTGCACTAAGCTTTAAGTAAAATGCCTGATTCTATCACTATTTCAGGGACAGCTTCACACAATATTTCTTCTAGTTTTAAGTCGATAATGTTGTTAAAGTTAAAACTTAAAAAAAACAACAAACAAACAAACAAAACACCAAACAAAAACCTCAAACAAACAAAAAAATGCCCCACCTTATTCTTACAACTCGATTCTAGCAGACTCTACAGACAGCCACATGTGGCAGTGCTATTTGGGAGCAGAAGCTGGCAGTCCCTACTATGTCTCAATTAAAACTAAGCATACTTCACAGGTCTTCAAGGCCAGTTCCATTATCAAACTTGAATTCATGTTTCTATTTACGCTGACTCACCAGCACCCACATACACACCACTCATTTCAAGTCTTAGTGGAAAGAAAATGGTGTTTTCTGCTCAGGGTGCTTGGAGACAAATCATGGAACAAACCATTCTGATGAATAAATACTTGTTTCAAAGATTCCTTCCTTTTTACAGGCATTGATCTGTTACTGAATATATACCATGTCATATAGTCTAAGGCATAACAGTCTGATACAGGCAAATTTATGATAAAACTGTGTTAAGACTCCCAATTATCTGACATGCTGTACTCAGCCTTCACTTATCTGACTTAATGAAGCACAATTAAAGACATTACAAGAGGCAGGGCATAAGAGAGGTAGAATTCATCCTGTGCAACCAGACCCACAGAAAAACTTGCAGGTAGAGACAGGACAGATGAAAAAAAAAATTGTATAAAAACTTCAGAGTTTAGAATCTACCAAAAATGTTAAAAGAAATATGCATACTTTCCTAGGGAATGTCTTTCAAACTTCTATTAAAAGAGCATAGGTGTAATTAGTAAACTATCAGAACTGAATAACAAGCTAAAGCCTGTATGGTTTTTTTTTAATTCTGCTGCTGCAGTTTGCTACACAATCTCTGAGGAAAACCAAGATTCTGCAGCATAAAACAAACAAACAAAATAAAACATGATTTTACTGTAGCTTGTTGGTAGGAAATAAAACCCTAGAAACATAAACTGCAGTTAAGCTGCTGAATTTGAAAAAGTCTGACATAAGAGCTCTGAGTTATGATTTCTGCAGTTTCATGACATCACGCTATTATTTTTAATATTCAAATCTTTCAGATTCAAATCTCAGTTTCACACTTTAGCCTGAAATCAAAAAACTCCAGATGCAGAACTTACTGGCTTCGAGGGAACAAGTAAGACTTAGTTCTCAGTATTCAACACAGCACGTTCTCACAATGTTTTTTTTTTTCTGATATGTATAATTTTAAAAAAGCTTCTTTGTTTCCTAACTGCAACTCAAAATTTTCACAGCAACTATAAAAAACATGCCATAATCCCTAACAAACCGGTGCCAGCAACCACTTAGCATTCTTGGCCAAATTCAGAATGGCCTAACATACCCATTGCAATCATAGTATGAGTATAGAACAAATATAATTTTTATTCTAAACCATATTGGAGCTGATGTTAAAAATGATTGGAGAACTGAGGCAAAATTGGCAGGAAACGGACATATGTACTCATTGCAAATCACTTCAAATTTAATCTTCAAACATAAGCCTGATCTTGAGTTACAGTTTAGAGTGATCTAATCGTTAATCTCCAAGACTCTCAAAGTAGGTGTACACCATGTTTGCTTCAATTCCTCAGTGATGACAAAAAGCAAAGTAGTTGCTAAAAGGAGTTTTAAAAAAAAAAATAAAATCCAGAAAGCAGAACATAGACCTTAAATCCATCTCTGCATTAACAGGAACATTCATACCTCTCCATTTTCTTGGCTCTTGATATGGAGGATAAATCTACAGTAAAAAAATCTCAGTCTGGATCTCATGCCAATAAGAACAACTGTGGAAAGACACAAGATGCCAGTTTGCATTCTCCTAAGCATTCTAGGGATTTTTAGGGACAAATTTTGCATACCTTATACATACACGTTCTCTGAAAATTGAAGAGGAGTTCCACTGAAAAAAATAATTAAGACAACACAGGATTTAGTCCAGTTCCTAATGCCTTCAACACGTATAAAGACTAAAAGTCTCTTCAACTATATAGTCACTATCCCTTCCTTTAAAAAGGATTTCCTTAACAGTTACTGAAAGTAAGCAACCTGTAGGTATCAGAACATCTAGACTGAAGTTACACAGAGGATAGACACAATATGAAGTTCACATTATGGTTCATCAAAGTTTGGAGGCAGATTAATCCCTGAACTAGTTCTACTGATTTTTCTCAAAGTCCTACGTTACCTGATTTTGAACTCTGCAGAGTAAGATACTACAGCATCTAATGAAATAAGATGAATCTCTAAGAGGCTCTAGGCTTTGACTTGAACACAAGCCTGAGTTCACATAGGTTTACAGCAAAATGAATTTGCTGTAGTATCAATACAGGACGAACAACTTCTATATCTTTGACAAGGGATAGAACTTTCCTTTGAGAATCAAAGCAGCTTCAGGGCTTTACCATTCACTTACATATTAGGGCAGAAACACTACTTCTAAGAGGTTACAAGGTTCGATCACAGAAGGTTTGTCAACAGCAAGTATACAAGTTTCGGGTGGAGTGATGGCAAGATTTGGGTTAGGAGCATTTCTGAAGAAGCCAGGAGTGGGTCCAGATGTTCTGAAAATTTTCACATAATTAACAACCAAATTGAAAGTCACTGATTTGGGGAATTTAAAGCCACATAAGGGAGAAAAACATTGACTGTCTGCAAAGATACATGGAAGAGAGAAGGACAGAATGAAACAACAGTACCACGGTATAACTAGAGTGTGTGTCTTCAGAGAGAAGAGAGATACACTGAACAACTCTACATCTGTAAATCAACACCCACTTATCAGGAAACTAGTAAAAAATGAATTAAGATACCAAGAAATATCACCTCAGGGCACAACGTCTATTCTTGTAAGTTGATATCTGCCTGTGTCCTACAGTAAAACTTGTGTAACGGAGAACAGGGGTGAAAAGAATGCTTATCAAGTCTGCCAGGGTGGTATTACAGTGGGGACTGGAACTATATTTAGTGAAATGAGAAGATAGTATTTCTGCTGTGTCCAGTGGTGGACGGTGTTCAACAATAAAGCCTGCCTAACAGAGGACAGGGTGAAAGCACTGCTTATTAAGACTGACCAATATTTCCTATAGTAAGAAGCTTTTTCTAGTTGTTCATAAGTGACACAAAATGAAGTAACTAAAAGAATCAAATGTCTGACATGCGGAAGATCATTTTTTATAAAATATTTCTGGGAGACCGCGAATACCAAGAATCAAAAGGAAAAAAATACTCTGTCCATATTAAAACAATTCCTGTGACATTTTAGAGTAGAGGTTTGAGACTTGCCCAGTTACAGAGGCCATTTTACCCTAAAATTCAATTGGTTGCATTAGGCACACCCATTCATAATTGCAGCTGAATCCTTTGGAATTCAAATTAGAAGGTCTACCCCTGAGCTGGACAACAGTTCTGCTCACATTTACATTCTGCACACCAGACCTGTTTCTAGAACAGAACTGTTTCAAGACCACCAAATCTCAAAACTGCACAAACACCAGGGTATACTGTATTTGAATAAGAGACATGAATTCTTAAGCCTCATGCTTAAGAGTGCTATATCACTATATTCATATGAGAAATAAGTACAGACATAATGAATACTTATTCAGCGAGCACCTTTTCTTTCTTCACATTAACATTTATTTCTTTTGAAGGAAAACAAAAAAGGCATTAAAAAAAAGAATTTGAAATGCTAGAATACACATTATTAAATGCTGCAATAACAGCAGCAAATCTCAGTACCTTAACTCTGATTTTAGCCATCCTTGAAAAAACCCAAACTGCAAACTCCAAGTCTGAAAATTAAGTTACAATACCAATGTAATTATCCAGTGTCACACTGACACCTTGTAATTGTCTAGCTTTTTGAGGAAGGGTCATTGGAGCTCTAGTATGTCTGCCATTTTGCAATAATTACTACCTATTACAGTTGTGGAAGCTGCAGATGAGAAATGTAAACTATTTTTTTATCTATTTGAATATTATATATTAAAACAAGGGAAACAAGGAGGAGGAAAAAAGGGAAAAGACAGACTGTAGGCCATATATCATGGTTCAAGTTGGGATCAGTGAAGTCCATGCACTAAGTACTATGCAATAATTAACCTCTATAAAAGAGTTTGGATGTTTATTGCCTCTGTAGTTATCATTAATACAAAAAACAATACAAAATTGTAGAATTTTGACTGACTCTATTTCCCTGTTCCTTGCTGATAGGAGCAGGAAGGAGGTGTTCCCAAAAGCAGTGTTATACTGCTCATCCTTTAGGGTCAGGTTGAGTTCTAGGAGGTGAAATGCATCTTCCAGATTGTTTGATCTTTACTGGCTGCTGGACTGCTCTGAGCACTTGAGTTGCACCCAGCAAATACTCTTGTACAAATGTAATTCTGTTATTTCTCCCAGTTATGGGAAGTTGGTGATAGTAGTGGTGTTGATAACAATTGCCTAACTGTGCCTATCTAGCCAAAAGTACTTACCTAAAGAGTGCAAATCCTGTTCTGAACAATTATCTATAACAGGAAAAATAAAAATCCTTGAAAATCTAATACAGCTTCACAATAAACCTCAGATTTTTCCAATGTTGCATTTCAAATAATTTTAACATTATTCAATTACAATAAAGAATGTCAGAATTAAAGAGCACATCCCATTTAGACTGGAAAATCACTAGGGCCACAGACGTCAAATCCATATTAGTTTCTTCTCTACTGCTTTGGAGATATTTCCTTTTTTTTTTTTAGTCCATGATCACAAATGAAAGTTAAGTACTTGTATAAATGTAGCAACTAATTTCAAGAATGCCCCCATGATTAGTACAACTCTCTTCACTCTGCAACAAAGCAAATCTCTCTTCACTCTGCAACAAAGCAAATCTGAACCATGTAATAGCTAGCAAAATTTAGGTCAGATTCTTAGTTCAGATAGCTACAGAAAAGAAAAATCCCTGGATGTCAGCCACCTATTATTCTCCTCAAATCAGTGGATTTGAGAGCAGAGGACAATTTAAACTGTTTTATGATTCAGGATAGATTTAAGGATCCTCTTTGTTTTGCCAATCACAATACACAACTGAGACAGTTGCAGTAGCCATCACACACTGAGGACTCTAATCACCCCTTCCTTTTCCAATCATATCAGTCATTTGGAGAACATGTAACAAGCAGAGTGTTGTTTATAACATGGTTCTCTTCCAAAAAAAAAAAAAAAAAAAAACAAAAACCACCACCAGCCAAATGACACAATTTTTATGCAAAGAAATCAAAGGAAATACATTAACATCAGAATTAGCATTTACTTACAAAGACAAGTGTTCTATTTCTCATATATCATCCGATCAGCTACTTCAAGTCAAGACTCTTCAATCTTATTGCAGACAATGAAAAATTGCTTGAGGTAGAAAAATTATTAGACCTACAAATCATAGTTAGAGTCCTGCTAAAAATGAATTAAAGAATTCAATTCTTCCAAATGTAGGAAGAGAGACAGACAAAAAAATATTATTTGCTTACTTGTTCAGCTGGAACAGTCTATCATTCTTCTGCATCAACTCCTCTATCTCCAGCTGTTTCATCTTCTTTCATCTTTGAGTATTTCACTGATAAACAGAATTTTCACTAAACAAAATATACCCCAGGGACAAGAAGAAGCAAAAAGGAAGAAGGGGTGGTATTTAGTGTGTATGGTTTAGAAACTTGACTTGATTTAGCTTTCTAGTTGATTGAGAAATGTAATCATTTCCTATCTTTACCTTCCATAACTAGATGGTAGTTATGCCCATTACTTCTAATCTGACACATAACATTTCTTTCCATGGAAGGTAAACACAAGCAATATATGAGACTGCCCCAATGTCAGCAAGGAAAGACCAGAACCATCGCCTAGGATTCTAATGACCTAAGTGACATAGTTCCATTTTTTTCAGGGTGATAATGCACTTCCACCATTCCCTTACCAATTTACTCCACAACAACCTTCATGCACTCTACTCTGAAAGTTTGTTGTTGTTGTTGTTGTTTTTCATATTGTTTTATAAACAGCAAAGATCAATTCTTTCCAAGTCATTAAATATTTTACTTTCTAAAAACCATTATTAATCCTCTGTTCCATTCTTTGCTGAAACAACAAGGATAATAAAACTACTTACAGGTAAATTATTTAGATCTGAAGTTTCTTCTGCTTCTATTTATTTTCCTGTAATAAAAATTTCCAAAGCTATCTGCAGGAAACTACAGATTACAGATCTTCAGAAAAATTGGTGGTGTGCTAGGTCAAACACGCTGGAGTTTATAACAATGTGAAATACATGGAGTCTTACATAATAATTTTTTAATCCATTAAAATATAAAGCAAACCAAACTAGATGATTACGTACATTCTCAAGAACAAATAAAATTGTATATAGAAAGTTGCAACTTGTTGCCCCCAGCTAAGCACAAATACATTCTCAATCTTAAATACACATGCAAACATAATTCGATTTCATAGTCAGGCTTGATTAAAGTTACAGTTTCTGTTATGAAAAAAGCTTTAACTGGGTCATCTATAGCTTAAGCAAAAGTTTAATCACAGCTTGTCTCTGCTTTTAGGATAAAAGCAGGGTTTTCTGGAATGGATCACTTCTTATATTTAGCTTTTTTCTGGTAGCCTCGTCATAGTCTGAACAGTTGCCATTTTTCTTGCCCTCAACAACCCTGTTACACATGAAAAGCACAGAAATTCCTATTTCAGAAAATAAACTTATTTCTACCTCCATGACACTATTTAACAAAGTCCCACCCTTTTCCTTTCCTTTTTTCCATCTCTTTCAAGAAAACATATTTTTTTATTGGCATTTTGTGAGATGTTACTGTAATTGCAAGTCACTTTTTTTTCCTCTAGTATCTGTTAAGCATGTAAAAAAACGACTGCAGAAGAGTAGCATAGAATTTTTGGCCACTGTGAGCTTTGTGCACTGCAAGCTTAGATGAGGAGGACACAATGCCTCCAAAGCCCTAACCAAACAGGAGCCATCTATGTCCATTAACCTAATGGATTACAGAGAAAGAAAAAATACTTGTCTCAGTACAAGAATGCTGAACAGCACTGAGATTATTCAGTAAAATATTTAGCATTTAGCCTATTTGCTCTGGTGTGCTGTGGCTTCATTCCAATCTCCCGTCCCATTAAGCTGCTCTGCCTTACAGCATTCAAGGATATGTAAATCTCAAAGACTGACAGAAATGTCTGCCTTTGAAGTCAGTCAAATTCAGCTAAAAAGGTTTGATGAGAATGCTGATTCAAATTGTTTTGAATATATGAATTCTTCTAATTTTCACCACACAAAATGCAAGCTTATTTCAATAAAGAACATACTTCATTAGCATTCAGTGACTTGAACTGAATTACATATGGCTTGAACTATGTAGTCAATAAATGAAAAAAAATCTGTTTAGTAAGCTACCACCAACAAATTTTTCCAATAATTACTATCGCCTTGATTGTATTTTCACTAAGGTATAGCAGAGAACTACAGAGTACATTGAAATCTACAAAATTATTTGTTTACATAAAAAGGATCATAGCTGTGCCCTACCCAAAGGAATATATCCTTCCCAGGAAGCATCATTTTCTTTCACCACAATTCTGCTCGGGACAACATCAGCCCTTGGTGCCAATCTCAGTGTGCATGTGCTCAAGACAATACCAACCCCAGATGCTAACCTTGGTGTGCATCTTAAGTCATGTATTGAGCACAGTTTCCAAGAGATTTAACAATAGTGATAATGAATTTTGAAAATATTGCCCAGAAGCAGGCCAATAAAGCCAGTAATACTTAAAAACAGGCAGAGAATGCAGATTCCAGAAGCCAGGAATTTTTCAGATCTGCAGAAACAATTATTCATGTGCAGTATCTACCCGAGTGTCCATTTTTATGCGAACTGCTTCAACTACCTAGGCTAGAGAAAGTCTGTCCCAGAATAAAGGTAGGCCACTGACAAGACCTGAGGACCTAGGACATGACCCCTTTGGTATAGGATCACTCTACTTCATCTGTTCTTCCCTTCCCTGGTATCAAAGTAGATTCCATCAAATGCACCAGATCCTACTAAGAGTCTTCCGGATTTCCACTTTTCATTTTAGGTGTAGTATATTGACAGATCTCACAGGAAAGTAGCTTTAAATATCTCTATATATACATGACATAAATAGGGGGTATAATTCATCAAGACTTCTGCAAGCAGGCATTCATATTTGCCATACAATCCCTAGTTATCTGAGCAGTTTGATTATCAAAACTGACGAAGTGTCATTTACTTCATTCAGCAATTCATTACTTCATAAGTAGGTATCAAGACATTTTTCTCTTTTGTGAAGGTATACCAACTTTCTATTATGCCTTATTACTACTACTAAAAGAAATTCTCAAACTGTAGCAGCTAATAAATTAAACAAATGTAAGGACTTAATTCACAGTAAAAGGTAGTGCATTTACTGTTTTCAGACTTAATAGGGATATTATTTAAACTCTGAGCTTGCTATATCATTCATAACAAGTCATCATACAAAGAAGCTTCCTTGTGGCAATCAAAGCACTGAAATTTGTCAAGGCTTGTACGGTTTGCTCCATCTCCTGTTGAAGAAGTAGTTTATACATCCAGCTTTTCCATATTAGTAATGACACAAAAAGTTTTGAGAGTTTATAAATGCATTTATTTTTCACTTCTACTTTCTGTTCAGCCCCATGGATATACTGCTGTTTGTTGAAAATGATTTCACAGGCAAATGCATTTTTAAGATTCAAATGCTGCTTTGATGTCTCCAATTAACTCTGTACATTTTGTTACAACAAACATTCATAACTAGCTATCTTGATATCCAGTGTGCAAGCAGAGTTGTTACCAGGCACATTTCCAGGAGCATATTAAACACAGTAACAACTCTATTCCATTTTTTTAGAGTATGTGTGAGTTTCCACTCTGCAAAGTTAACCACACTGCCAGTCACAGACAGATTTTAAATAGATTCAGAAGCACACTGCACAGTGTGGGTATCTGAAATTGTGGTTTACTTTTTTTTCAGTAGGTAACTATTTAAGCTATGGCAACTGAATGAGGAACAAAGATGAACAGGACGTTATGAGAAAAAATAAATATCTTTGTAGACAAGCACAGAAAGTAAGAATGCCCAAACCCTTTCTGGAACTTGACTACATGCCCTGTCATTTCCCAAAGCTATTTAATTATGCGATTTCCACCATCACTCCCCCCCGCCCAAGAAAAACAGGAGATATCTGTCCTATGTATGTTAGGTTTCAGTTTTAAGTCAAAATTGAATTTCCAGTTATCCCAGTGTAATACCTGTAATCAAGATTTAAGAGAAAGTCAGTTGTCTTTTAAAGTTCTTTTTATTCCAGGGTTTGTAGAATACCTAAAAGTTTCCTTTCTGAAAAAAAAAAAGGACTGATTAAAGGATAAATAAAAGGGATAGATGTAATTTGCACTTACTTGCTCTAGTCTTATATCACACCAAGAAATAAAGGAATGTTTACTTCCTCCCTGAAGAATATGACCTTTATTTTTATTTTGCACATCTATACAAAAAGGGCCTATAAACCACTTAAACCAGTCAAAGTGAAGTATCTGGCGTTGAGTCATGGTTTAGCGTAATAAAGAACATTAACACTTGCCTTGGCCAGGGCAACACAGGCTTTGTAAGTCCTTGCAAAGAGGACAGATTGATACAGGATGCCAGCAGCATCCTGGCTTGTACTAGGAATAGGTGTTTGGAAATAGAAAGGTTGCAAGTCCTACAGTACTTTCAAATGCAATGTCAGAATATTTTAAAAGTTACTATACTAGTATGGACAGAATTAAAAAAAAAAAAAAAAACAAACCAAAACAAACCAACAACAAAAAATGTTTTCCCAATAACTCACCTTTATTTTATAAGCAAAAAAAAAAAAAAAAAAAACAAACCAACAAACAAACAAAAAAAAACCCACAAAAAAATTACACTGCAGTTACTCATTTGATTGCAATAAACACCAAACTGAGGTCTTGTTCCTACACACTAGCAAATTACATCCTGCAAGGGTTAAACAAATTAGCCAAGACCCTATACCAGATAAGCTTGGGACTTTCTTTCCCCTGTATCACATTGCTAGCTGTGCTAGTCATAACAGGTCTTCTGGTTTCTAGCGAACAGATGCATAATGAATAGCTTTGTGGGTGGCTATGAAAATGCTGACAAACTTGACCATTTTCAATGACTTTTCTGTAACGCTCCTCACTGGAGTGCTTTGCATGTAAATTCCAGCAGCAGCAGCTGCTGTCATAGCAACAGAGTTATTTAGGAAATAATTCAAAGTGAGTACCACATCATATTCAGTCTCTCATGAAAGAAAGCAGAGCTGGGAGGAGTATGGGAAGTGGAAAAAGACAAATAAGGTCTATTACCTGACAAATGAGTTTGTATGTTTCCCATGTATTCACCAACACATGAGTATATTATACAATATCTGTATAAATCAATACCTTTGGATAGTGCTTTGGTACTTTTATTACATTTTTTATGTTATAAAATTAACCAACACTCATGAACATCCCCACAGCTACAACTTCATGTGGTTCTAGTCATCCCATTAATCCAGTCTGTTGATGTTCCTCTGGATAGCAGCATGAACTTGTGGAATGTCAGACACTCTTCCAGTTTTCTGTCATCAGCAGACTTGCTGAGGGTAGACTCTTCCCCATCATTCATATCATCAATCATTACAGACTCTGTAAAAATCCCTGGGGCACAGCACCACTTACCGGCCACCAATTAGACTGGTCCCAATCATTCAGTCAGTATTCAATCCACCTCACTGTCTACTCATCCAGCTCACACTTTATCAGCTTCTTTTTGAAGATCTTATATAAGACAGTGTCAAAAGCCTGAAGTCAAGTTAAACAATATCCACTGCTCTCCCCTAGACTAGGGAACCAGTCATTTCATTTTAGAAGTTTGAGTTGGTCAATTCTAACTGTCCCTTGGAGAATCTGTGCTGACCACTTCTGATGACCTTGTTGCCTTTCATATGCCTGAAAAGGCTTCCCAGTATTAGTTGTTCTCTCACTTTCCCAGGGTTCAAGGTGAGGTCGAATTGCTTGTAGACCCCTGGCTCCTCCATGTCCTTTTTGCAGACAATAGTGATATTTGTTTTTCTGTAGTTCTCAGGCAACTCTCCCAATCACCGCCATCATTCAACAATAATTGTGGCCTCACAATGACATCAGCCAGCTCTCTCAGCACTTCTAAGTGCATCCCATAAGGGCTCATGGACTTATGCATGTCTGTTCTTCTGGGACTTGATCCAAGGGTACATTTTTCTTGCTCCAGATCCTCCTCTCTGGTCTGTAGGCTTGGGATTCCTGAAGGCCAGTCTTGCTCGTAAGGATTGAGGCAAAGAAAGAATTGAGTACTTCTGTCTTTTCTAGGTCTTCTGCCACCAGGCCCCTTGCCCCACTCAGCAATGGGCCCACATTTTCACTAGTCTTTTGTCACCTATGTACCTATAAAAGCCCAACTTGTTGCCTTTGATATCCCTCACCAAATTCAATTCCAGTTGGACCTTGACTTTCCTAACTGTGTCTGCATGTTCAAACAGCATCTCTGTTCTTCCCAGGTTACCTGTCTCTACTTCCACCTTCTGTATGCTTCCTTTTCAGGTTGCAGTTTTCCATAGGCCTCCTCGCATTTTTTTCCCAACTTCTTCTTGAGATGGACAGCTCTTGAGCTTGAAGAAGGTACACTGAATTACTAGACCAGATGGCTTTCAGAGGTCCTTTCCAACTGAAATGATTCTGTGATTTTGGGATATTAACCAGCTTTCTTGGGCACCTCTTCTTTTTCCCTTATCCCATGGGACTCTAACAAGAAGATATTTGAAGTCAGAGAGACAATGTCTCCTCTCCTGAGGGTCAAAACTGTGATCTTGCTTTTTACCCTGCTTGTTCCACACAGGATCCTGAACTCTACAATCTCATATTCAGTGCAACCAAGGCTGCCTTGGACCTTCACATTCTCACTGAGCCACTCCTTGCTTGTGAATATGAGGTCCAACAGAGCACTTCTCTTCCTTGGCTCCTCTATCATTTATGTCAGGAAGTTCCCAGCTGTTGAGATACTGATTCATTCATTCCTTTCAATACGTTTACGTGATTGCACAGATGCCGCCTTCCAAAGGGGCAAAAGAGGGGAAAATTACTGCATTCATTAATAAGTCTCCAAGATTGTTAAATACCATCAGGAAAATAAAGAAAAAAAAATAAATCCTAAAGAAAATGAGTATCAGAGTCACATCAAGAACACCATAGCAAACAAAAGGCCAAACTACACCAAATTTATATAAAAACAAATAATACTGTATAATGTACAAACTATTGCAATTCACCTCTGAATGCAGAACAGGCACACATAGATTTCTACCTTTATCATCTTCAAGAAGAATATATTTATACTTGAAGTAGAGATCAAGCTAAGTATTGTGATCATAACTGAAAAAGAAGAGGAAAAATTCTGGGTTTTTTTTAAGAGGAAAACTTGTGTGTGAAGTGAGCACTTTTTCACCAGCTGCAAGCCTCACTGAGCTCAAGAAGGCTGTACAGGTTAGAATCAAATCCCATCAGAAGCATCTGACTAAGATCTCTCCAGCTTCCACAGCAAGCTTCCAGTGTAGAAAGGTTTCCCT